>PVIY010058664.1:0-12373 GCA_004026745.1 Myrmecophaga tridactyla | reverse complement strand
CTGCATCGTGATGGAGACTTAGGATTTCATTGACGTTTTCCCAGGACTAACCTGGAAATAGAGAGAGAAGAAAGAGCCTAGTTGATAAATCTTGCATCCCATCCACTTTCAAGACCAAATCAACCCTATTATTATTATATCTCTCTCAGTTTTTCACTAATTGGCCTTTTTCACACTTTGTTTGGCAGGCTCCAATGTACAAATATGTTGGAAACTAAGAGTGCAGTGAAACTAATTTTATGGAGAAAGAGTTGATGCTCTCTCTTTCTTTGTCTCAGACTGTGTTCATGGCAACAATGACTTATCAACTCAGAAATATGCAGAGGCTTCTTAGTAGTTGTGGAACATTTTACTTTCCTTCTATTAAAAAAAAAGTAAAGATAATTAGATACATTGGCATGTCCTAAGTTTGATCAGAACCTCTGGGGATTTGAAGATTTATACATCTGGGTAAGTCTGGTAATAATTTATTCAGCTACATTTTTTCCTTAGAGTCAGCAGTGGTGCTGAAGATCTATGAAAAAAAAATACACTGATGAAAGTCTAGAAGATTTGTGGAGAGGATAGGACTTTGAAATAGTTCTTAAAAACCCTTTGTCATCATTCTCTGACAGACAAAACAACAGTTTCCCACCTGGAACATACTCGGTCTTTATGATACCCAAGGAAACCAAGGCAGTTATCATAAGGCAAAACTCAGGAAGGTCTCTATCAATGATGACTTAACCATTTTTTTTTGCAACCCAAAAAAATAACCTACTTTGCCTAAAACTCACTTGTGATAGGGATCTTTGGATATTGAATCTGCCTATTTACACTCTACTCAATAAGTGACCAAGGTATACAAGAAAACAAACATCCTTAAAAGTTTCCCAAAGTTATAATTATATAGGGGATCCTCACCAAAAAATTTTAGGGCATTGACTTCACCTACTTTCTGGATTATGATTTCAGGGAAGAAAATGGTTACTACTCTTCTCTTTTCTGGTACAGACCAAATAAGTATGGTCTTCAATCCTCTGCCTTTGTTTACAAACAAATCACCCTCTTTATGACTTTCATACATTAATTTACTATTTAGGATATCATAAGCCATAAAGTCTTTTTAAATATATTTTGGCATAGTGATATCCTTTCTAAAGGGAAAACATGCATCATGCATTCAAAAGTTGGAGTTGTGGAAGTGTTTAATTTTTCTACAAATATTGGATGTGCTCTTCTAGAAGTCCCAACTCAGAAAAAATTAAAACATCTATCTGTAAGTCAATGAAAATAGGCCTCTGAAAAATGAATACTATAGATTCAAAATTAAAAAGAATTGAAAAAATCTGACTGGGGTCTTTAATACCTGCAGAGGTAGTCTTTTTTTTTTAAAGGTTTCATATGGGCAGGGGAAGAAGCAGAAAAATGAGAACTAAAAAAATTTCATCAGTTAACAGAATCTATGCTAGAGGTGTAGAATAAGTGGAACTTAATGTCAAAGAACAGATAGAGAATGAAGCCATTCAGCAGGAAAATCCTACATAAAAGAGAGAAAACAACCTCCAGGAAAAACGAATTAAGGAAATCAAATGCCTAAACACCAGCAAAAAATAATAAATCATACTAGGAAGATCGAAGATATGGTCCAATCAAAGAAAGAAACCAACACTTCAAATGAGATACAGGAGTTGAAACAACTAATTCAGAATATCTGAAAAGGCATGGAAAACCTCATCAAAAATTAAATCAGTGAGCTCAGGGAAGATATAAAGAAGACATTGGGTGAACAAAAAGAACTTGCAAGTTTGAAAGTACAAATTACAGAATTTATGGGAATGACAAGCACAATAGAAGAAATAAGAAAAACAATGGAAACCTACCTCAATAGATTTGAAGAGGCTGAAGAAAGAATCTGTGAACTAGAGGACTGGACATCTGAAATCTGACACACAAAAGAAAACATAGAGAAGAGAATTGAAAAATATGAGTAAGATCTCAGAGAATTGAATGTCAACATGAAGCACATGAATATGTGTGTTGTGGGTGTCCCAAAGGAAAAGAAAAGGAAAAAGACTAATGGAGGAAATAATCACTGAAAATTTCCCATCTCTTATATAAGACATAAAACTACAGATCCAAGAAGTGCAGTGTACCCCAAACAGAATAGATCCAAATAGACATTTACTAATCAGATTGCCAAGTGTCAAGGACAAAGAGAGAATTTTGAAAACAGCAATAGAAAAGCAACCCATCACATACAAGGGAAACCCAATAACAGTATGCGTGGATTTCTCAGCAGAAACCATGGAGGTGAGAAGGCAGTGGCATGATATATTTAAGATTCTAAAAAAGAAAAACTGCCAACCAAATACTAAACCAATCAAAACTGTCCTTCAAAATGAGTAGGAGATTAAAATATTTGCAGACAAACAAATACACACACACACACACACACACACATATATATTTTGCTGAGAGAATTTCTGAATAAGAGTCTGGTCCTGCAAGAAATATTGAAGGGAGCACTATAGGCAGATAGGAAAAGGCTGAAGAGATGGGGTCTGGAGAAGAGCGTAGAAGTGAAGACTATCAGCAGAGGTAAGAAGTGAAAAAAATAGATGGCATATAAAATCCAAAAGACAAAATGGTAGAAAAAAATACTGCCTTTACAGTAATAACATTAAATGTCAAAGGATAAAATTCCCCAATCAAAAGACATAGACTGGTAGAATGGGTTGAGGAACAGGACCCATCTTTATTCAGTCTACAGGAGAATCATTTTAAACCCAAGACAAAAATAGGTTGAAAGTGAAAAGTTGGGAAAAGATATTGATGGAAACAACAATCAGAAAAGAGCAGGAGTAGCCTTACTTATATCTGACAAATTGGACTTCAAATGTGAAACAATTAAAAGAGACACAGAATAACACTGTGTATTAATAAAAAGAACAATTCAACAATAAGACATAACAAACATAAATATTTATGCACTGAGCCAGAGTGGTCCAAAATATATGAGGCAAACACTGACTTAACAGTGTTAAGACTTAACACTAGACATTAACAGAACATTACACCTCACAACAGCAGTATACATATTTTTCTCAAGTGCTCATGGATTGTTCTTAAGGATAGAGCATATGCTGGGTCATAGAGCAAATCTTAACAAATTTAAAAAGATTGAATTCACAAAACACTTTCTCAAATCATAATGGAATGAATACAGAAATCAATAACAAGTAGAGGGCCAGAAAATTCACAAATATATGGAGAGTAAACAACACACTCTTACACAACCGGCAGGTCAGGGAAGAAATTACAAGAGAAATCAATAAGTATCTGGAGGCAAATGAAAATGAAAACATAATGTATCAAAATTTATGGGATGCAGCAAAGGCAGTACTAAGAAAAAAAAACAAGAAACAAAAATAAAAATTGAGAAATTAACTGTTCATTTGGAAGAACTAGAGAAAGAACAGCAACCTAACCCCAAAGCAAACAAAAGGAAAGAAATAACAATGATTAGAGCAGAAATTAATGAAATTGAGAACATGAAAAAAACTGAGAAATTAAAAAAGACTGGGAGTTTGTATTTTGAGAAAATCAATTAAATTGATGGACCCTTAGTTAGGTTGATAAAGGGAGGGAGAGAGAGAGAGAGAGAGAGAGAGAGAGAGAGAGAGAGAGAGAGAGAGAGATGCAAATGAATAAAATCAGAAATGGAAGAGGAGACATAATGACCTACCCTGCAGAAATAAAGGAGGTAATGAGAGGATACTGTGAGCAACTATATGCTAATAAACTACACAACATATATGAAATGGACAACTTCCTGGCAAGGCATGAACAGCCAACATCAACTCAGAAATAAATAGATGTCCTCAACAAATGAATCACAAGTAAAGAGATTTAATCAGTCATCAAGAAGCTATCAAAATAGAAAAGTTCAGGATCAGATGGCTTCACATGTGAATTCTCCCAAGCACTCAAGAAGTAATTGATACCAGTTCCACTCAAACTCTTCAAAAAAATTGAAGAGGAGAGAAAGTGACCCAACTCATTCCATGAAGCCAACATCACTCTCACACCAAAACCAGACAAAGGTACTACAAGGAAAGAAAATTACAGACCAATATCTTTAATGAATTTGGATGCAAAAATCCTCAACAAAATACTTTCAAACTGAATCCTGGAAGACAATTTTAAAAAAGTATAAGCCAAGTGTGATTTATTCCAGGTGTGCAATGATGGTTCAACATAAGAAAATCAAATAATTTAATGCACCATATCAACAAATCGTAGTGGAAAAAGCATGCAGTCATCTCAATTGATGCAGGAAAGGTATTTGACAAAAGTCAACACCCTTTCTTGATGAAAACACTTCAAAGGATAGGAACAGAAGGGAACTTCCTAAACATGATAAAGGGAATATATGAAAAACTCATAGTTAACATCATCCTCAATAAAGAAGCCTGAAAGCTTTTAAGATCAGGAACAAGACAAAGGATGCCCACAGTCACCACTGTGATTCAACATTGTGCTGGAAGTTCTAGCCAGAGCAACTGGATGAGAAAAAGAGATAAAAAGCATCCAAATTGGAAAAGAAGAAAGTAAAAATCTCACCGTTTGCAGATGATATGACACTATATGTTGAAAATCCCAAAAATATCTATAGCCAAGCTACTAGATCTAATAACTAAGTACAGCTAAGTAACAGGGTACAAGATCAACACCTCAAAATCAGTAGTGTTTCTATACACCAGTGATAAGCAATCTGAGGAGCAAATAAAGAAAAATATTCCATTTACATTAGTAGCCAAAATGATCAAATATTTAGGAATAAATTTAACTAAGGATACAAAAGACCTATACACAGAAAACTACAAGAAATTGGTAAAAGAAATCACTGGAGACCTAAATAAATAGAAAGGCATATGGTGTTCATGGATTGGAATATAGTTAAGATATCAATTCTACTCAAATTAATTTAGAAATTCAATGTAATACCAAATAAAATCCCAAAAACTTACTTACTTTGAAGAAATAGAAAAACCAAAACCAAATTTATTTGCAAGGGTAATGTGCCCCCAAATACCAATTACTATCTTGAGAAAGAAAAATGAAGTGGGAGGTTTCACACTACCTGATTTTAAAGCATATTACAAAACTATAGTGTCAAAACAGCATGGTATTGCCATTAAGTTAGATATATTGACCAATGAAATCAAATTGAATCTTCAGAAATAGACCCTCTCATCTATGGACAATTGATCTTCAATAAGGTGGTAAAGTCAACTCACCTGGGGCAGAGCAGCCATTCAATAAATGGTGCTTGGAGAACTGGATATCCATATGCAAAAGAATGAAAGACAATGCATATCTCACATCATATAGAAAAAATTAATTCATAATGGATCAAAGACCTAAATATTAGAGCTATGATCATAAAACTTTTAGAAGAAAATGTGGGGAAATATCATAAATCTTGTAATAGTAGGTGGTTTCCTAGACCTTACACCCAAAGCATGAGTATTGAAAAAAAGAAATAGATCAATGGGAACTCCTCAAAATTAAACACTTTTGTGCATCAAAAAACTTTATCAAGAAAGCAAAAAGGCAGTCTATCCAATGGGAGACAACATTTGGAAACCACATATCAGATAAGGCTTTAGTAACCAGAATATATAATACGGTTCTTCAAATCAACAGCAATAAGACAATCAATCCAACTTTAAAAAATGGATAAAAGACATGAACAGACACTCCTCAGAAGAGGAAATGCAAGTGGCTAAAAGGCATATGAAAAGATGTTCAACTTCACTGGCTATTAGGGCAATGCAAGTCAAAACCACAAAAAGATATTATATGACACCCACTAGAATGGCCATTACAAAAAAACAAGCAAACTGAAAACAACAAATGCTGAAGAAAATGTGGAGGAATAAGTACATTTATCTACTGTTGGTGGGGATGCAAAATGGTAAAACCACTCGGGAAGACATTTAGAATTGCCATATGATCCAGCAATCCCATTACTAGGTATATATTCAGAAGAACCGAAGGCAAAGACACGAGTTGACATTTACACACCAATGTTTATGGCAGCATTATTTATGATTGCAAGAGATGGAAACAGCCCAAGTGTGCATCAATGGACTGGTAGGGTATATATATATGATGGAATACTATGCAGCTGTCAGACAGAATAAAGTCATGAAGCATGCAATAATGTGGATGAACCTTGAGGACATTATGTTGAGTGAAATTAGCCAGAAACAAAAGGATAAATACTGTATGGTCTCACTAATATGAACTAACATTAGTGAGTGATCTTTGAGACTTGAAGTGAAGAACATCAGTTATCAGAGATAGAAATAGGGTGTAGATTGGGCGTTTGATGCTGAAGGAACACAGGTTGTGCAACAGGAATGTTCATAAAAATTCAGAATGGATAGCACAATAATACCTGATTGCAGCAGAACAATGTGAATACATTGAAGCTGAATGTAAGCATGATTGAGAAAGAAAGGCTGGAGACACATATGAAACCAGAAGAAAAGATAGAAGATAAAGACTGAGATAATATAACTTTAGGAATGACTAGAGTGGACAACGATGGTGATTAAGTGCACAAATAAAAAACATTTCTGCATGAGGGAGAACAAATGAATGTCAACATTGCAAAGTGTTGAAAATGGATAGTATATAGGAAAACATAATCAATGCATGCTAGGGTCTATAGTCAGCAGTAACATTGCAGTATGCTTCCACTGAACAAAGCAAAGGCATTATGCCAAAACTAAATTTCAACAGGTGGGGTTTATGTTGGAGGGGTATGGATTTTTTGTGGAAGAAAAGGAAATTTCTTCATATAGATTTGGTGATAAAGACATATCTGCATACTTAGGTTGGATTGTAGGATGTGCAAATAAAACTTTAAAAATGAAAAGAGGGCCATGGTGGCTCAATGGCAGAGTTCTTGCCTGACATGCCAGAGACAAGGGTTCATTTCTTGGTGCCTGCTCATGTAATAATAATTAAGAAAAATCAACAGAGGGAGGCAAGTGCTAGAGAAAAGGTGGAGAAAGAGATGCAATTATTCACTGTCAGTAGGGAAACTAAGAGGTGTAGCCCCTTGGAGAGCAGCATAGGGGGTCCACAGGATGCTAGGGGTAGAGTTGCCATGTGATCCTGAAAGCCCATTGCTCAATATATACCCAGAAGATCTGAGTGTTGTGACCAGAAATGGACATTTAAACACTGGTGCTTATGGCATCAGTGTTCACAATTCACAATGGATGAAGGCAGCCTGAGGGTAGAATGACTGAGGAATGAAAGGGGAACTATGGTGTTTACATGCAATGCACCACTGAGTGGCTGCAAGAAGGAATGAAGTTATGAGGTATGCAACTAGGTGAATGAACCTTAAGAGCTGTACATTGAATGATGTATCAAAACAAAAAGATAAATATTATCATATCACTAATATGGACTAACTGAAATATAAAAACTCAGTGAACTCATATTGAGAGCATGTGTTATGTTGGGGCCTATTGTAAAGGGTCCTAGTTTGTAAACTATAGCAGTCACATATATTCAGAAATTGTAAATGTTGTTTCTGAATTCTGAGATACTGAGCTGTTTGTGTATAACCTGGCCATTCCCAGAAACTTTAGGTATTTGTGTGACATCTGAGATTCAGAGTTAGAACTCTGAAGCTATGAAAGTCAGCAGTATCCCAAACAGGAGCTGTTTAAAAAGTTGACTAAGAGATCAAACTTTGACTAGAGATTTGAAGGAAGTTGATCTGGATAGGACTGGGGTAGATCAGAGTACAGGGTAAAAGATGATATCGTCCATATTTTAAAATTTGAATTTCTGTGTGATACCAAAGGGAGAGATGTTTATGTGGTGCAAAATTTATATTTTGGGTAGCACATTACATAATTTAACTTGTATGCTCATTTTAGTTGAATACCATAAGTACATGGAACCTAGAATAGCATGCAAGATTTTATTGGTTTGTCAGTTTTAGTGTGATGTCCTTATATATCCCATAGTAATTTGGGCAGTGAATAAAGAAATATTTACCAAAGTACATTTGGGGGACTGGAGAGAGAGGAGGAAATATTTAACTTCCTCATTTGGAGAATTTCTGATATTCTCACAAGCAGTGGGAACAACCAATTCAATACGCTGAGCCCTGTGAATCTCCTTCCTGCAAAGGATAGGCTAAGACTACTTAAAATTAGGCCTAAGTAGGGGGGTGCAAAGGAAGTTCAGTGGTAGAATTCTTGCTTGCATTGTGGGACACCCAGGTTCAATTCCTGGCCCATGCACTTTTTCCATCCCCCCCAAAAAATTATCCCTAGGAGCCACCCCCCAAAAAACCTCTTTTGTGGCTCAGATGTGGTCTCTTTCTCTAAGCCAACTAGGCAGGTGAACTCAGTGCTCTCCCCCCTACATGGGAAAAAATTCCCAGGGGTGTAAATCTCCTAGGCAACCTGGGACAGAACTCCCAGGAATCACCAGGACCTGGCATCATGGAATTGAGAAAGCCTTCTTGACCAAAAGGGAGTAAAGGGAAATGAGATAAAATAATGTTCAAGTGGCTGAGAGATTTCAAACAGAGTTGAGAGGTTATCCTGGAGGTGATTCTTATGTACTATATAGATATCCCTTTTTAGTTTGTGGTGTTTTGTAGTGGCTGGAGGGAAGTACCTGAAACTGAACTGTGTTCCAGTAGCCTTGATTCTTGAAGACAATTGTGTAAAGATAGAACTTTTACAATGTGATTGTGTGACTTTGAAAACCTTGTATCTTTTGCCCCTTTTATCCTGGGTATGGACAGAAAAGTAAAAAAAAAAAAAAATGGATAAAATATGTTAATATTAGGATGGATAAGGGGTCTGATAAATTGCATAGATGGAAATAATAGTTGTCAATGAGAGGGAAGGATAAGGGGTATGGAATGTATATGCTTTTTTTTCTTTTTTCCTTTTATTTTTCTGGAGTGATGCAAATGTCCTTAAAAATGATGATGGGGATGGATACACAGCTATGTGATGATATTGTGAGCCATTAATTGACCCATGTATGGACTATATGTGTGTGAAGACTTGTGAATAAAAATATTTTTAAAAAATAAATTTGTGGTATGTTTAAAAAAAGAACTATAATTTTTAAATCACAATTTGAAAGCCTTCTTGTTAATAAAAGCACAAATTCTACTTACTTAGTGGCAGTCCTACCCTTTCCAAGGGCCTCTGCAGTGGCCCACCTCTCTCTGAAACTAGCCTTGGGGGACTTCGGGGAGATGGCCTTTTTTGCAGCTCCACCATCTCTGAGCATTGAGGCTGCACCCGGGCTCTCTGCTATTTCTGGGGCACAAGCTCAACCACTCCATGTGGTGGTAACTAGGTTCTTCCCAATGCTCAAAGAATGTGCTCCATGCTCTCCAAGGACTGAGCAACATCACTCTTTCACTGCAATGAGGTGGAAGGCCAACCTTCTGCCTTCTGGACAAACTCACCCTCTCCAAATGCTTGGCTAGATCCACCCTCCTGGCCCATGGTTTCTTGACTTCAGATTTAGCTTCCATAGCTCTGTCTCTCACATTATTTTTCCTCCAATGTGTCCCTTTACTGCCCCTCTCAGTCCAGACTGACAATGGTTCTGCTTATACAGATCCCACACACTCTTGTTGGCTTTTTATGCAGTAGCCTTGAATCATGCCCATCAGACAAAAGGACTTTCCACAAATTCTTCCTGAATAATTCCATCTCTAATCCTGGCATTTCCTGCAATGCCTGATTAGTTCCATGATTGGTTAAATCCTCACATGGGGCACTATTCTCTAGGATCTCCCTTCCTGGAAGCCCAGAATATTCCAGAGCACCAATTTCTGATTTCTTTATACTGAAGAGTTCAGTTGTTCTCAACTTATCTCTTTCTTGTCACATTTTGCAATAAGCTACAAGTAGAAACAAGGCTGCACTTTCACATTTAATTTGGAAATTTCTTCTGCTAAATATACAAGTTCATGGCTTTTAAATCTACCTTCTAGCCAAAGCCACTAGACAATTTTGCAATATTATCTGCTATTTTAAAACAAGGATCCCTTTCCTTCCAGTTTGCAATGACACATGCCTCATTTCTATCTAGATCCTTGTCAGAGGCATCTTTAGAGTCCACGTTTCTACCAACAGACTCTTCAAAAAATTCTAGGCCTTTTCTATCAAGCTCCTCACAACTCTTCCAGAATCTTACCCTTATCCATTTAAAAAGCTGTGCCAACATGTTTGGTATTTGCAAACTGCAGCAGCACTCCACTTTTCTGGTACCAAAATATATTCTAGTTTGAAAACTGCCACTACTGGTACATCTCATTCTTTTAAATAGGGGAATTTATTAAGTTGCACATTTACAATTCTAAGGCCATGAAATGTCCAAATTAAGGCAGCAACAGGAGGTTACCTTCACTCAAGAAAGGCCGATGAAGTTCAGGGTTTCTCTCTCAGCTGGAAGGGCACATGGTGAAGTCTGATAGTTTTCTCTCCTGGCTTCTTGTTTCATGAAACTCCCCAGGGACATTTTCCTTATTCATCTCCAAATGCCTCTGACTGCATGGGATTTCATAGGTCTAAAGCTTTTTCCAAAATGGTTCTGTCTTAAAGGGTCCCATTAAGCAGCCCCACCTTGAATGGGTGGACACACATCTGCATGGAACCCATCTAATCAAAAGTTACCACCCAAATTGGGTGGGTGACATCTCCGTGGAAACAATCAAAAAGATTCCACCCAGCAATATTGAATGAGGATTAAAGGACATGGCTTTTCTGGGGTCCGCACCAGATTCAAACTGACACAGCACACAGCAGGAGATTTGAACAGGAAGAAGAATCAGTGAATTAGAAGACAGGAACAGGGTGGGCCACGGTGGGTCAACAGGCAAGAATGCTCGCCTGCCATGCCAGAGGACCCGGGTTCGATTCCCGGTGCCTGCCCATGTAAACAAAAAAGGAAAAGTGAAATAGAAGACAGGAACATTGAAATCATAAAGACATAAGAATATAGAGTAAAGAATGGAAAAAACTGAGCAGTGACTCAGGGATTTGAGTGACAGCCTGATGTGTAAAAAGTTATGTGTCATATGTGTTCCAGAAGGAGATGATAATGGATCAGGGCAGAAAGAATATTTGAAGAAATAACAGCCTCAAGTTTTCCAACTCCTATGAAAAAGTACAAGAAGTACAACATTCTCCAAACAGATTGAGTTCCAATAAATTTAATCTAAGAAATAAAGTAACTAGAATGCCAAAAGCCAAAAATAGAGAGAATTCTGAAAACAGCAAGAAAAAAGTGACAACACATACAGGACATACTCAATAAAGTTAGGTGCCAATTTCTCTTCAGAAACCATGGAGGTGAAAAGGAAGTGGTATGGTATATTTAAAAAAATAAAAGTGAAAGTCTGCCATCCCCAAATTCTTTATCTGGCAAAACTGTCCTTCAAAAATGAGGGAGAATATAAAATATTCAGATAAGCAGAAAGTGAGAGTTCATCAACAAAATACCTACCCTACAAGAATTACTAAAGAGGGTTCTTCATCTTGAAAGGAAAAAACAGGAGATAGTGGCTTGAAATAGTGTTGAAAAATGAAGATTGACAGTAAGGGTAACTGAGAGGAGTAATGCAAAGCCTATAGTATAGGATCCTCAAAATACACTCTACTCTTTAAGTCCTGTAACAGTCAGAATACAATTGTAAAAGTAAAAAGCATATTTCCTGATAATGGACATGTAATATATATAAAGAGGGAATGTCAGAGCAAATAACATAAACAAAGGAAATAGAGGGATATATGTTCTAGTTTGCTAGCTGCCAGAATGCAACACACCAGAGACGGATTGGCTTTTAATAAAAGGGGATTTATTTCATTAGTTCTTTAGAGGAATTGCAGCTAATTGCTTCTCTCCAGGCCTCTGGGTTCCAACAACTTTCC
Organism: Myrmecophaga tridactyla; assembly: GCA_004026745.1. Classification (NCBI taxonomy): domain Eukaryota; kingdom Metazoa; phylum Chordata; class Mammalia; order Pilosa; family Myrmecophagidae; genus Myrmecophaga; species Myrmecophaga tridactyla. The sequence goes on along the minus strand of PVIY010058664.1, from coordinate 386 downwards.
CTGGGGTGATTTCTTTCTGTATCTCCAAAGGTCTGGGCTGAGCTGCGAGTGCTGAGATGAGGTATGCTGAGCTGTTTGGTCTGTGCTACATTGACCTCTCTCATTTAAGCACCAGCCAATTAAATCAAACATCATTCATTGCAGCAGGCACACCTCCTAGCCGACTGCAGATGTAATGAGCAACAGATGAGGTTCACATACCATTAGCTCATGTCCACAGCAACAGAACTAGGTGCCTTCACCTGACCAAGTTGACACCTGAACCTAACTACCACACGCCCACCCCTTGTCAACTTGGCAACTATATACATCACCTTAAATGATATGAAAGTGGCACAAATTCTTTTCTGGCTGTGGACCTATGAATCTCAAAACAAGTTCTCTGA
>PVIY010058663.1:0-12368 GCA_004026745.1 Myrmecophaga tridactyla | reverse complement strand
GAATGTGGAAACCTTGTGTCTGATGCTCCTTTCAGCTACTATATCAACAAAAGAGTAGAACATATGGAATAAAAATAAATAATAGGGGGAACAAATGAAAAAATAGATTTAGTTTGAAATGCTAGTGATAAATGAAAGCAAGGGGTAAGGGGTATGGTATGTATAATCTTTTTTTCTCTATTATCGTTTTATTTCTTTTGCTGATGTCTTTTTATTTATTTCTCTAAATCGATGCAAATGTTCTAAAAAATGATGAATATGCAACTATATGATAATATTAAGAATTACTGATTGTATATGTAGAACGGAATGATATATTAATGTTCTTTTGTTAAGTTTTTTAATTAATAAAAAAGTTTAAAAAAAAAATCCCTCTGATGCTTGGGTGCTCTCCTCTCTCCTGTCTCCTTTCCCTGCTCCCTTTTCTATTCATTCTCTCCCCATCCTCCCCCATACCCTTTGCCTTTTCCCTGTTGTCTTTCTTAGTTCACTGCATTTGTAACCTCCAAAGAGCAGTGAGGTCAAGGCGATAAAGTTAAGTGCTGTGCTAATAATACACAACCTCTAGGGAGACGCCTTAAGTTTTGTAGTGAGGCTTGACATGATAAAAAGCCGGAGCCACCAGTCACCGAAACTCTGGACAGTGTCCCAAAGTTTCCTATCAGCCTATCTACCCAGCCACATCCTCTTCCATCTAAAATTAAGCCTGCTGGTCCTCAGTTACCTTCCTGGTCCCTACCAGAGCACAGGGATGGACCACCGGCAGCCCACTTTGCTTCTCTGGAAACCAGACCTAGGCCTGAAGTCTGGTTTCAGGGTGAAATATTGGAAAGCTTCTTCCTCTCAAATATGCCCAGATACAATATTTTAGTGACTAAATAGCGGAGCCAATTTCCCATCAATAAGATGGGTAATTACATTTTAAAATACATTTTCTCCATGAGAGTCAATCAAGTTATTTTCATTCTGAATGAAAATATGCAGTCCATAAACACTTTTATTCTTCTTGAATTGGTCCTCCTGCTTAAAAAAAAAACTCACTCATCACTAGGGATTTGTTGTCACACAGATTTCTGCTTCACTCCTGCTTCTGATGCTTGCAAGCTGAGCAATCTTAGGTAAATGTCTAAATGCTGTCTATTAAATGGGGGCTGGTATGACCCACCCAAGAGGCTGACTGAAGCAGATCAGGTGGCATGTGACATGTTACGGAGCCACCACAACAAATAACCACAAACCAGGTGGCTGAAAACAACAGAACTTCATTCAAGGTGTCGTTAAAGCTGGTTCCTTCTGGAGACACTGAGGGCCAGTCTGTTCCATGCCTCTCTCCAAGCTTCTGGTTGGTTAATGGAACTCCTTGGCTTGTAGCTGGATCACTCCCATCTCTACCTCCACTGTCACCCAGGATTCTCCCTGTGCATCTGCCTCTTCACCTGGCCTGCTTATAAGGACACCGGTTGTAGGATTTAGGGCCCACTCTAATCCAGCGTGACCTCATCTCAACTTGACTAATTACATCTCCAAAGACCCCGCTTCCAAAGAAGCTCACATTCTGAGGTTCCAAATGGACATGGATATTTGGGGACATTTTTCAACCCAGTGCACCCAGCTAGCTCAATTTGCTATCATACAGCAAATACCTGGTAGGACACTGCAGTGTTCAGATTTTGAAGTCCCCAACCTCCCCTAATACAATGGTGACTAATTGTATTAAGCTTAACTAACAAACTTGTAGGTAAACAATGAAATGATAAATCAGGAAACTAAAGTTGGTTGATGCAATAGAATTTTGTAAAACCTAAATATCTACTTGATTCAGTATATGCAATAATTATTTATCAACCTTTTATTTTGTCAAAAGTACATAAATGTATGACTTAAGAAATTACTCTCAAGCAAACATGTTAGAACCACCTCCCAGTTACCAAATGAGACATTGCCAGTGCCCAGAATCTCCCAGTCCTGTCCCTGTGACTCACTGCAATCCCTTTCTCAGGTTCCCTTATGGTTTTCCTACCTAATAATGTATCACTAAATCCCACAGTTTTGTTTCCCTATTTTTAATTTTACGTAAATGAAATCATCACCACATGTATTCTTTCGTGTCCGACTTCTTTTCATTCAACATTATGTTTATGAAATTTATCGATGTTATTGAATATAGCTGTAGTTTGTTGAATACTATTGTTATATGAATCAATCACAATTCATTTATCCATTCTATTGTTAGTAAACTCATAAAATTTGTTATATACTTGAGTATAGTCGCTTTTTAAAGGAGCAAGTAAGATTGTGAGGATGCTGCAAGTTTCTAAATGCATCTGAAAATATTGTCATAAAACCAACAAAAAAGAAAATAGACTGATTTATCAACAAATGAATAACTTGAGTGTGAAATATTTCTGTTCACCTGAACCAGGTTTAAAACTAACCAAAAAAACACGTATATTGCAATGTAAAAAATTATTAAAGACAGCTTATTATACAGAAAGCCACAAATGAACAATCAAAAAACTATACTGAAGTCTGATAAACAGGCAGTTTGGCAGCCAATGCAGTTGTACTATCAATCACGTAACATCAAACAGTCGTTTTTATGATACCTCACCAGGCCAGCACAGGTGAGCTTTCCAGAAGAATCCCCCATGGGACTTTCCGAGCGAAGGGCCCTGGGAGCAGAAGCACGTCGAGGGAACCACTGGCCATTCATGGCCACGCTAAGCAGTAGGGGCTCCTCAGAGCAGACCCTGCAGGCCCCTCTGGAAGGGGCAGCAAGATGTGAAGGTTGGAGTTCAAGGCTGCGATTAACATTTGTGACCAAGTCCCCTCCCTGTTTCAGAACATTCAGGAGCTTTTGCCCCAAATCAGCAGACATTTGACCTAAAGCTAAACTGGCCTTTCCTATGCTATTATTATGATGACTAAAAATCCCTTTCTTACTCTTTTGTTTGTTTGTTTGTTTAATTACCACTATCATTTTCTACTAATTTCTTTATCCCAATTTAAAAAATGTTTTTATTGACATATCTTTGTGTACATAAAGTCCATACATGTTATACAATCAATGGCTCACAATATCATCACATAGTTTTGTATTCATCACCATGATCATGTTTTGGAACATTTGCATCACCCCAGAAACAGAAATAAAAAGAAAAAACTTATGCACTCCTACCCATTACCCCTCCCTCTCACCGACCACTAGTATTTCCATCTACCCAATTTATTTTACCTCTTATCCTCCTATTATCTATTTATTTTTTATCCATTTTTTTTTACTCATCTGTCCATACCCTGAATAAAAGGAGCATCAGACACGAGGTTTTCACAAGCACACAGTCACATTGTAAAAGTTATATCTTTTTCAAGAATCAAGGCTACTGGAACACAGCTCCAACAGTTTCGGGTACTTCCCTCCAGCCACTCCAATACACCATAAACTAAAAAGGGATATCTATATAATGCATAAGAATCAAACCTCCAGGATACCCTCTAAACTCTTTTAAATCTCTCAGCCACTGAAACTTTGTCTCATTTCTTTCTTTCCCATTCTGGTCAGGAAGGTTTTCTCATTCTCATGATGCCAGGTTCCAGCTCATCCTGGGAGTTCTGTCCCATGCCACCAGGGAGATTTACAGCCCTGGGAGTCATGTCCCATGTAGGGGGGAGGGCAGTGAGTTCACCTGCTGAGTTGGCTTAGAGAGAGAAGCCAACTCTGACATCTGAGCAATAAAAGAGGTTCTCTGAAGGTGACTCTTAGGCATATTTTTAAGTAGGCTTAGCCTATTCTTTGCAGGATTAAGTTTCTTAGGGGTGAACCTCAAGATTGAAGGCTCAGCCTATTGATTTGATTGTCCCCACTGCTTGTGAGAATATCAGAAATTCTACAAATGGGGAAGCTGAATATTCCCTCCTTTCTCCCCAGTCCCTCAAGAAGACTTTGCAAATACTTTTTTATTCACTGCCCAAATTACTCTGGGATTTATCAGGGCATCATGCTAACCTGGACAAACCAATAAAATCTCATGCCCTATTCAGGATTCCATGTATTTATGGTATTCAACTAAATTGACCATATAAGTTAAATTAGGTAATGTGTTACCCAAAATACAAATTTTGCACCAAATAAACATCTCTTCTTTTGTTCTCATAAAGAAGTTGAAGTTTTAAAATATGGATGATATCATCCTTTACCCTGTATTCTGATCTAACTTAGTCCTATCCAGATCAGTTTCCTTCATATCTTTAGTCAAAGTCTGATCCCTTTTTCAACTTTTTAAACAGTTACTGTATGGTATACTGCTGACTTTCATAGCTTCAGGGTTCTAACGCCGAGTCTCAGTTGTCACCTAAATATCTGAGTTTCTGGAAATAATCAGGTTATAAACAAACAGCTCAGTATCTCAGAATTTAGAGATAATAGTTACAACTCCTGTCTTTATTCCAATTTTTATGTACAGGATTTCTGGTGCATTACTGTTTAAGCAATTTGTGTGGGTTAGCCTGTCATTGTTACTTATAAGTTAGGACTTAAGTTTTCAAGATTTCAACAGTGTTTGTTGGAAGGGGCTGGGAATTGTTTCTGTATCACAGTAGGGCAAAAAAGAACCACGTTTAGTGAGCAATTGCTCAGCGCCCAGGCCACATGCATGTAAGCCACCTCATGTAATCTTCATAAAGCTCCATCTCCAGCCATTTAATATCTGTGCCTGCATTTTACAGTTGAGAAGGAGGCCTGGAGAGGTTAACTGATTTCCGTTAGGTCACGCGGCTCAGATAACCTGTAAGCAATAGTTCTGCCTGTGGACTGGACGCAGACGGGCTTAGGTAGGCACGATTGAATCTACCCACTTAATAGTTATGGACCTTGGCAAATCACTGAAACCCACCTCCTCTCTTTTCTTAACCGATGAGATGGGGAGAGAAATGGTGCCAACCACACGAGATAATATGCGCAAGCTGTTTAGCACAAAACCAGGCCCTCGGTGAGTGTGTTCTGAAGAAAAGCTGTGCTTTTCAGACAGCCAAGACTGGATTCAGACCGTGACACCAGAATCCCACTCTTTCTACTTTGCTGTGCAGCCTCTTACTCTTAGCCTACGCTTCTGGCTAGGAAAGCCAATCACCCCAGTTTTCCTGGGACCGAGGGGTATCCTGGGGTGTGGCCCTTTCAATGCAAAGACCAGACAATCCTCTGCAAAACCAGATGGTGGTCACTTCACGCCTCTCACTGGGTCGTGAGGACACTAAGGGTTTTGATTATCTGCTACTCTGAAACAAGCCACCCCAAAAGTTAGTGGCTAAAAACAACAACCACCATTTAGTCGCTCACGCCTCTGCACTTTAGGTTGGTCTGGGCAGGGAAGGCTGTCTCTGCTCCACATGAGGTCACTGGAGCACGTTGACAGGGGCTAGAGGAGGCTAGATGGTGTCACAGCTGGACAGGCTGGGCAGTTCCGGGCTGGCCGTCTCTCTCTGAACTCTCTCAGCCTCCAGGGCCCCTCTTTCTCTCTCCATGGGACCTCTGTCTTGCCAACAGGGCAGCCAGATTTCTTTTTTTTTATTATTATTTAATTTTTTTTATTAATTTTTAAATTTTTAAAAAATATGACAAGAAAGAAACACAAACATTCTTAACATATGATCATTCTGTTCTACATATATAATCAGTAATTCACAATATCATCACTTAGTTGCATATTCATCATATCTTAGAACATTTGCATCAATTCAGAAAAAGAAATAAAAAGACAATAGAAAAAGAAATAAAACGAAAACAGAAAAGAAAAAAAAGATTATACCTACCATACCCCTTACCCCTCGCTTTCATTGATCACTAGCATTTCAAACTAAATTTATTTTAGCATTTGTTCCCCCTATTATTTATTTTTATTCCATATGTTCTACTCATCTGTTGACAAGGTAGATAAAAGGAGCATCAGACACAAGGTTTTCACAATCACCCAATTGTGAAAGCTATATCATTATGCAATCATCATCAAGAAACATGGCTACTGGAACACAGCTCTACATTTTCAGGCAGTTCCCTCCAGCCTTGCCATTACATCTTGAATAATAAGGTGATAGCTACTTAATGTGTAAGAATAACCTCCAGAATAACCTCTCGACTCTGGAATCTCTCAGCCATTGACACTTTATTTTGCCTCATTTCACTCTTCCCCCTTTTGGTTGAGGAGGTTTTCTCAATGTCCTGATGCTGAGTCTCAGCTCATTCCAGGATTTCTGTCCCACGTTGCCAGGAAGGTCCACACCCCTGGGAGTCATGTCCCACATAGACAGGAGGAGGGTGGTGAGTTTGCTTGTTGTGTTGGCAGCCAGATTTCTTGATGTGGTTTTTAAGGTTCCAAAAATCTGAAAGCAGAAGCTGCCAGGTCTCTCAAGGCCTAAGCCTGGAACTGTCACAACCTCACTTCTACCATGTTCTGTTAGTCAAAGCAAGTCACAAGGCCAGCCCAGGATCCTGGAGGAGGGCAAGTAGACTCTAGCTTTTGATGGAGGAGCATCTTGTGCATTCAGGAATAGGAGCCCTTGTTGGTGGCCATATTTGCAGATAATTTTACTGGACACAGGCTACAGAAATTCACAGAAGGCAAGCCCAAGTGGCCAGAAATCCTGGGAGGAAACATTTTGGGGGCATCAAGAAGAATGGGTAGAATTGGATCTGCCCAGAAAAGGTATGAGGGATCCTGGCAGAGAGTTTGAATAAAGACTGAAAGCAAGGTCTTGTGTGTTATGTTCACAGGCATCTCCTGGGCCCAGCTCTACTGGAAGTTGGGCCTGGGAGGAACAAACTAAATGGAGTGGGAGCAAAGGCTTTGGAAGATAATCTGCAGAGTGCAGAGCTTGCAAGGCAGTGGGTAGACACTAATGTTCCCTGGATGGAGAATGCCATGCTGGAAGTGAAGTTTCAGGAAGAATAATTTGGCAATGGTATTCAGGAGGGGTGAGAGACAGAGAGAGACAGAGAGAGACGGGAGTCAGCAGAAATGAGGGTCTGAGGGGATGAGTGACTGGAAAGTGATCCACAGAGAAGAGGGGGAGACCATCTCCTGTTCACGATTCTTTGCAAATATTCTTAGATTTCTCCCACGGGTGACAGGCCCTGGGGGTGGGGTAGTGCCTTGAGGGAAGAGATGAGGCCTGTCTAGGCCCCCACCTCTCTCAGTGACAGCCAAACTTCCGGTCAGGGAGCCTCATCCTTCAAGGAGAAGGTACTGTTCTCAGCTATCACAGAAGGTCTGGCCCAGCCTGTTTCGTTTTTGGGTTTTTTCCCAAAAGGGCTGGTTAAAGAGAGCATTCTTTTGCCCTGTAGAATATGGCACTGACTCCTCTGCCTTGGGCCAAGTCCCCAAACCCCAGCCTCTGTTTCCTTCTGCAAACCTTCCTTCTAGCACAGCAGCTCTTCCCTGACTCCCAAACACACCCTATGTCTCTCTGTCTTCCGTTATGGCTCCCTGAGGCTGGCTCTCCTTTCCATTTGCCATACCTCTTCCCCCATTTGGAGCCCAGCTGCAGCACCTCCTCCAGGAAGCCTGTCCAGTACCCCCAAACCCTACTGGACAATCCCTCCTCTAAACTCACACTGCCTTACTGCCTCAGCAAGCCCCACGACTTACCCTGAGGGGCCTGGTGAGATGTTGCAGGTGAAACTGTCTCATCAACATAGCTACCCAGGAGGGCAGGGCCTGTGTCTTCCTCATTTCTGGTTTCCTCACAGAGCTTAGAGCAGTGTTGGCTACATTAGAAGAGCCTAGCAAAAAGGCAGTGAAAGATGAATCGTTCCCAGCCTCAAGCCCTCCCCTTTTTCGTGCAGTGAGGGCATGAATTATTTGACAACTGGCTGAGGTTGGGTGGTACCACAGTGAAGCTAAGGAGCTCCCTTGAAATCAGTTTAAAAAGTATTATTCTTATCGTCGCCCCTGAGCTTTCCTTGTGCCCAGAACCACTAGAACTGCTGAAGACCCCACGCCCCCTCTGTACTTTGTTCATGGTAGGGATGGGGGAGGGGGATAGATGTCTTGGACTATGTTCACTAGAAGCAGAACCTGAGTCAAGGCTTTGGCAAACATGATTGACTGGGGGTGTGCTCCCAAGAGCATGCAGCCTCTGCTGGAGTCTAATCTTAGCCTGAGCCCATGGAAGGGGAAACTCTGGGGCACAAATTGCACCACAAAGCTAACTCCACCTTGAATCAATGGCAGAGTGGCCAATGGTCCCACTTTGCCTGGGACTGTCCTAATTTTAGCACTGAAAGAACTTCATCCCAGGACATGCTTCAGTATTGAAAATATGCTTCCTGTAAGAGGCCCAGCCTTTATACCACCAATCTGTCATTAGCTTTGGGCTGCTTCTTGCCAGGGAAGAAGCAAATCTTCTGGGCAAGGTGGTTCCTATTCACCCCAATGGCAAGACTCTGGGGAAGGGGACAGCACTGAGCTTTTCAGCTGGGAGATGGTGCAGCAGCCCAGCAAAGAAGGCCTGGGAGCAGGATTATGCCCGGCAAGCCCCCACAGACGATTGCCCTGCCTCATCCACCACAGCCTGACCAGCAGGACCCTTCCCTGCCGCTGGTTCTGAGAACCCCTAATAGGTTTCGCACAAACCCTGTTGGCTTTCTGGTTGTTTGCAACTCAATTAAATTAACAAATTGGTCTCTTTGCCCAGTCTTTCCACTGCCTGTATTTTAGCATATGTCAGTCAGGTTGGCCCAGCATCTCCAGATGGCTGCGAGCTCATTCTACAAATCCAATGCCAACTCATTGCTGGGGAAGTATGTGTGTGCAGGGAGGGTGGGAGAGGCCCAGAGACAGAAATACAAAGTCATAGTGGGGAGAGAAAGAAAATGAGGTGGGCAAGAGAAAAAAAATGAGAGAGGAGGAGAAAAGCCAGGAGACAGAAGAGCCTGGTTTCTTCCTAATAAATTAATCAGCAGATGCCAAGGACCCCAATCCCCCTGCAGGATTCCACTCCAGAATGTTGGGGGTGGGGAAAGGTCTCCACAGAAGACGTTTTTGGCCTCCAGCTTCCCGGGAGGACAATGAGATGGATGGTTCTCAACATCTGATTCCTGGATCAGCAGCAGCAACAGAATGTGGAAGCATATTAGAAATGCCAATCCTCGGGCCTCACCCTGGACCTACTGAATCAAAGACTCTGGGGGTGGGCCCAGGGATCTGCGGTTTAACAAGCCTTCCAGGTGACTCCCAAGCACACTCAAGTGTGAGAATCACTCCCCTAAAGTTGCAGGGCTCAAAGCTCAAAGCACCTGAGGGCAGAGCTGGGTGGATTTGAACCTGTTATCCTGTAGCCGCAGGGCTGTTGCCTTCCAAGAGGAATGAGGTGGGTGGTCTCAAGAGCTGGCACCTTCTTCACCATACCTCTCCAGCCTTCAATTAAATGTAGGAATTAAGAGAAACAGATGGAGGAGTCAGGAAATAGCAGAAAGGAATTTAAAAAGCAACCTAGAGAAAAGGTTGCCTTAAAAGGCCAACGCTTCAGCTGGTCTAATGATAACTCAAAAGTAACAGGTCTTCAGCTCCTCTCACCCAGGACCGTGAGGGAGAGGAGAGGAAGCACTAATGGAAATTCAACCTGACCCCCTGCATCTGAGGTCAATTAGGGGATTAACGGTGGGTGAGGCTAAATACTGCTGGAGGAAGGAAAGGAGTGGCAGGCTGTGGAACAGGTGGCCCAGGCAGACAGACCACCATCCAGTGGGAACGCTGTGCTTCTGGTTCCTGAAGCAGGTATCCAGAGGTGAAAACCTTGGCCTGTCCCTTGGTGAGGGGCCAGCTCTCATTTCAGCAAGTATGGGTATTAAGTTTATTTTGTGGCCCTGGCATGGGCTAAGGTCAGCGACCTCAAACCCAGAGGTCTTCAGGTTCTAGGCAGATGACCCAAGAGGGGTGCAGGCTGGGTGGACATGCCTGCGCAGACCTTGTTGAATGGGGGTATGTGGTAAATGAGAAATGCAGGCCCTGTCTGAACCACAGAGGAGCTACGGGCTCTGGCCTATCTGTAGCAGAAATGCAGGCCTGTACTGCCAGACTGGTTGACTTTTTGCAGGGAGAGTTCCCCAATCCAGATTTTGGTGTAAAACAGTATGTCCTGTGAGCAGAGCCTCCAGAGGTTCATGTACTGCCTGAGTGTAAAGCAGAGCTATTTCTGGACTGGTAGTGCAGAATGAGATTGTGGGAGAGAGTCCAGGATGCCTGGGCTTCATCCTGTAGTGATCGGGGCCAAAAGGCATTTTACAGAGGGGACCACAATGGTTAAATCCCCCCAAGAACATGTCTTGAATTTCCTCTGCATGGCAACACCTCTTCCCTCTCTTCGCTCTTGAGGGCCAACATAATACATTCTTTCCGTAAGAATTCTACCTTCAAATATATAAAATATTTCTCCTCTCTATTTAACACATATGGAGGAGGACCAGAAAGTTGAATAACATGTGCCTAGTCCCTAGCAAGGAGGATGGGTATTGGACGTAAGACAAGAAAGTCGCAACTGGCCCTGGGGCTTCCTTCAAGGTTTTCTCAGTGAGGGTGCTGCTTGCACAGCCAATGGAGAGAGAGGACAGGGGAGTTTGAGTGTGCAGGGCTCTTCACCATCCTGTGTTCATCAAGGAACATGTACGGCTTGGCTTTGGGCAACTTTAGCTCTCCTAAGCTTTTCCTCCAGATGTCCTCAAGCACACTCATAGTTATTTCTACTTGGAAACACCAGTAAGTCGATGAAGGAGTGAAGGGACACTGCTCACCTTTCTCTATGAAAACTCAAAGTCCTATTTCATACTTTCCAGTTGATGTGTCTAGGCATGATGGCAGCAACCCACACTGGTTTGCAACTAGAGGTCTAAGGAGCCCTGCAAACAATTAAAAGTGGTTTCTGGACACAGATTCAGCTCGACCAAGATGGCAGCCTAAGACCCTCCAGGGTGCTGTTCTCCCATAGAACCTTTGAACAACAAGCAAAATCTGGCAGAGCCATCTTCCACAGAACTCTGGAAAACAGTTAAAGGGCTGCTGTAGCCGAGTGATTGCCAAATCAAGAAAAAGCAGCTCTCTTATTTTTGCTTTTCTTTCTTTTTTTTTAATTGGAGAAGTTGTAGGTTTACAGAAAAATAATGCATAAAATAAAGAGTGCCCATATACCACCCTATTATTAACACCTTACATTAGGGTGGTACATTTGTTATAATTCACAAAGAAGATCTTTATAGTTGTAATATTATCTGTAGTTCATCATTTACAGTAGGGTTCACTGTTATTGTTGTATAGTCCTAAGGATTTTTTCAAAATTTTTATTACAGTAACATATATATGATCTAAAATTTCCCCTTTTTAACTACATTCAAATATATAGTTCAGTGCTGTAAGTTACATTCACAATGTTGTGCTTCCATTACCATAATCCATTATCAAAACTTTTCCATCAACCCAAATAGAAATTCTGTACAATTTAAGTATTAACTCCCAATTTTACCCCCATCCTAGCCCCTGATATCCTATGTTCTAGTTTCTGACTCCAGCTTGCTCTAATTATTTTATATCTTGGAATCATACAATATTTGTCCTTTTTGTGTCTGGCTGATTTCATTCAATATGATATCTTCAAGTTTCATCCATGTTGCATGTGTCAGAACTTCATTCATTTTTATGGCTGAACAATATTCTAGTGTGTCTATACCATTTTATTTATCCATTCATCGGTTGATGGATACTTGGGTTGCTTCCATTTTTTTTAGCAATTGTGAATAATGCCACAATGAACATCGGTGTGCTGAAATCTGTTTGAGTCTCTTGCTTTCAATTCCTTAGGATATATGCCTGGTAAAGTGATTGTCAAGTCATATGGTAATTCTATACTTCCTTTTTAAGGAACCACCATATTGTTTTCCACTGCAGCGGAACCATTTTACATTTATACCAACAATGAATGAATATTTCTATTTCTCCACATCCTCTCCAACATTTATTTTCTGTTTTTTTTTAAATTGTAGCCATACTAATATTAATAGAAGCCATTTATTTAATAATAGTATCTCATTGTAGTTTTAATGTGTATTTCCCTAATAGCTAATAATGTGGAGCATTTTTTCTTGTGCTTTTTGGTCATTTGTATATCGTCTTTGAAGAAATGCCTATCAAGTCTTTTGCCCATTTTTGTATATCTTCTTTGAAGAACTGCCTATCAAGTTTTTTTGCCATTTTTAGTTGAGTCTTTTTATTGCTGAGTTGTACGATTTCTTTATTCACTGTAGATATTAAACCCTTATTGGATATGTGGTTTCCAATTTCTCCTATTGAGTGGGTTGTCTTTTCACTTTCATGATAAATTCTTTT
>PVIY010058662.1:0-12374 GCA_004026745.1 Myrmecophaga tridactyla | reverse complement strand
ACGAGGGTCTCTACAGCTGCTCTGCCAGCAGCCCCCTGGGCCAGGCCAACGCGTCCCTGGAGCTGCGTCTGGAGGGTGAGGCAGGGCCCCAGCCGAGCCTGGTGGGGGTTGGGACTGGCCTTCGTGCCTGACTGGGCCCAGCTGACCCTGGCCTCTTTGGGGCAGGGGTTCGGGTGATCCTGGTCCCGTCAGCTGCCGTGCCGGAGGGGGCTCCCTTCACGGTGACCTGCGAGGACCCCACTGCCAGGCCACCTGCCCTGTTTGCCTGGTACCACAATGGCCGGTGGCTGCAGGAGGGACCGGCCACCTCCCTCTCATTCCTGGGGGCTACGCGGGCTCACGCAGGCGCCTACTCCTGCCAAGTCCAGGATGCCCAAGGCACACGCAGCTCAAAGCCAGCCATCCTGCAAGTCCTCTGTGAGTGGGGGCACCTTGGCTGGGGTGTCGGGGAGGGAGGTGGGGTGGACATGGGATGCCACGGATCCAGGAGAGAGACCCTCGGGCTTTTCATGTGGTGGAGATGGCAAGCCCTGCGTGGAGGTACCTACCCCCGAGACCCCTAGAAGGTGTCACTTCTGGGAGGTGACCCCTGTCCAGGGCCTTCAGCCTCCTAATACCAGGCAGGTGGGTGGTGGGCTGGGCCCAGTGGTGCCGGACATGGTGCCCTGGCGAGGCCCCCGACCGTGCCCCGACCATCCCCAGATGCCCCCCGGGACGCGGTGCTGACCTCCTTCCGGGACGCGCGGGCCAGCACCGCGGCTGTGCTGCAGTGCACTGTGGACAGCGAGCCGCCGGCCGAGCTGGCCCTATTGCATGATGGAAAGCTGCTGGCCACCAGCCATGGCCCCCATGGCTTGGCTTCAGAGCTGGGCCATGTCCAGGTGACCCGCAATGCCCTGCGGCTGCAGGTGCAAGATGTGCCGGCGGGTGCCGAGGCCACTTACACCTGCACGGCTCGCAACTCGCTGGGTTCTGTCAGCACCTCGGGGCGGCTGTGGACAGAAGGTGAGCAGAGGGACGCGGTGGGGGGCTCAGGCTCAGAGCTTGGGGCCTGCGGGCTGGAGTCCACAACAGTGCTGGGGCACCCAGCTGGAGGGGCCTGCCTGGCCCAAGGGGCAAATAGTATCCTGCTCCGAGAAGCCTGATCTGACGTAGGAGGCACAGCTCCCGCTGGGAGTTGCAGCCTTATTCTTGGAAGTCTTCTCCCAAGGGGGTAGGTGTGGTGGTGCCCAAGGGGTACTTGGTGCAGGGGAGACCTAACCCTACGCTCACAGAGCCCAGGCTGGCAGAAGCTTGGGGCAAGGAGAGAGACGAGCTCTGCCTAGAGAGAGATGAGCTCTTCTCAGGGGGAACCCTGTCTGATGGAGGAGGTGCAAGATGCCTGCCCAGATAAAGGGGGGGGGGTGCAGCCCCCCCCAGGGTGCCTAGTCCCAGGATGAGAGCCGTTTTCTCAGCAAATCGCAGTCTGATGGGGGAGGCTGAGAGCTCCCCGTGGAGGTCCAGATTCCAAGTTGGATTCAGACCTTCCCCTGGTGCACAGAGGCCCGGCTTCCACAGGCTGCAGCCCCCCTACCCGTGTCCTGGTGTTCGCCTGCAGGTGTGTGGGTGGTGGCTGAGCCAGGCCTGGACGTGCCTGAGGGCTCAGCGCTGAACCTGAGCTGCCTCCTCCCTGGGGGCCCCGGGCCCGCCCCCAACGCCACCTTCTCCTGGTTCTGGAACGGCCGCCAGCTCCGTGGGCAACCTGTGCCCACGCTCGCCTTCGCCCATGTGGCCCGTGCCCAAGCTGGCGTGTACCACTGCAGTGCCGGGCTCCTCGCCGGGGCCGTCACCTCTGTGCCCGTTGTGCTCCGCGTGCTCTGTGAGTGTGTGCTGCCCCCTGCCTTCTCCCCACCCCTCACCTGCCTGCCACATGCCTGCTGTCTCGTCCATCTGCCAAGAGGACAGGCATGTTACTGAAGACACAGGGAGTTCGTGGCTCTGCTACTGGCTAGTTGTGGCATCTCAGGCCTCAGTTTCCTCATCTGTAAATGGGGAGCACATTGGTCCCCTCATCTTGTGAGGAGCACAGGGTAGGGGAAGCAGCCAGAGTGCCTGGCACACCACGGGGCCGCATCAGCTGCAGCCCCCCTCTCTGTTCTTCACCAGGACCCCCTCCCACATGGGCCAGCTGTGGCTATGCAAGCACCACCCCCCACCCCAAACATAATTGGTTTGTTGTTAAAACAACATTTTATCTGCTCACAATTCTGTGGTTTGGAAATCTGGGCCGGCAGTTCTGCTGGTCTCACCCTAGGTGGCTGGAGAGGCTCACCTGAGGCCAGGGGGACTGAGGCTGGCCCCTGCTTGGCCCGGGCCTCCCCCCAGGTTCTGCTCCAAGGAGTGGAGAGCAAAAGCTGCAAGGGCCCTTGAGGTCCTAGCGCCAAGGTCACATGTCACTTCTGCCTTCCACTGATCAGGGGGAGTCACAGACTCGGGGGGCAGGGAAGAGGCCCCCCTCTTGAAGGGGGGCAAAGCCACCTCGGCTGTTTTCCGTCATCAGCACACCTCTACCCCCGCAGACCCTCCCGCGACGCCTACCATGACAGCCTTCGTGGAGCCCAAGAGCGGCCTCCAGGGCATCCTGGACTGCCGGGTGGACAGTGAGCCACCCGCCAGCCTGAACCTCTACCTTGGCCAACGTCTGGTGGCCTCCAGCCAGCCCCGGGGTGCCCCCGCCGAGCCGCACATCCACGTCTGGGCCTCCCCTAATGCCCTGCGGGTGGACATGGACAGGCTGCAGCCCAGTGACCAGGGGGACTACGTGTGCACTGCCTCCAATGCGCTGGGTGTGGCCTCTGCCTCCACCTACTTCGGGAACAGAGGTGAGGGCGCACCTTCTCCCAGCACCCCCCATGGCTCAGAGCGTCCGTCCTGAGGGCTTCTCAGAGGCCCTTGGACAGCCCTTTCCTGGGAAGGGAGGCTGCAGGTGAAGGGATAGATGTCCTGGCTGGGGGGAGGCCTGGAGGCCCCCTACCTGCTCAGTCCGGCCCCTGTGTTGCAGGCCTGCAGCGCCTGCGCCTGTCCCAGCGGCTCCTCTGGGTCTTGGGGCCACTCCAGGGCCTCCTGCTGCTGCTGCTGAGCCTCGGGGCCTGCCACGTCTGGAGGTGGGTCCGGAGCTGGGCTGGGGCCGCGTCACCTGTCCCCACTGCCCCCACCCCCATGGGTAGGAAGAACTAAACAAATTCACAGCCCCCATACCTCCCTAACCTGTCCCCCTCCAAATTTGGGGATCCTTTCTAGAATCACCCCTAAATCCAGCCAGCTGCCCTCTCTCCACCCAGTTTGTGCTGAAGAAAGGGCTGAGGAGGAAAAAAGATGAGGTGCCCCCACTCTCTGCACGGCTCCAGCTGCTCAGTCAAGTGAGCAGTCTGGGGCTAAGCACTGGAGTGGGCAGGGGAGGCGCAGTTGGGGGTGGGCAGAGGCTCCAACGTCCACTCTTCTCCTTTGCAGAAGGAGGCTTTCTCATAAGCTAAGCATGGGCAAGAATTCAGTGGAGATGGATTCACAGAAGGAGAGCTTGCAGGTAGCCACCTAACACACGTGCGTGTACAGGTAGCCACCTGGCATACATGTGTGCACAGGTAGCCATCCAACACATGTGTGTGCACAGGTGCAGTGCTGGGCTAGCATCTAGAGGCTGCCCACATTTGTGGGGTGGTGTCGGGAGTTGGGGGGAGGCTGGGAAGAGAGAATAGGGAGCCGGGGCCTCCTAAAAAGGGGGGCCCCATATTCTGATGGAGGCAGGGAGCAGCCACGTGCTTGCTGAGTGACAGGTGGCTGCTGGGGGCCTGCTGTCTAGACTTAGCATCACCTCCACTTCCAAGACACATTCACTAATTCCTCTATGTCTTTTTTTTATCTCCTCCTCTACCTGTTTTTGAGGTCTCGCTTCCCCTCTCCTGTGCCTGCCCATCACCTGGGCAGGGGAGAAAACCTTTGTTTCTCCTCTCCTGTGATGTGCTCCCTTCTGAGAATAATCCATTTGGTGGGCCAGGGCTCCAAGGGACAAATCCTGACATCCACATGCTCACCAGTCCCCTTGGGACCTTCAGGGGCTATTGTCCAGTTAGGTCAGGCGTGACGGTCCCTGTGTGCTCCTGTGACCAGGGTTTTCTCTGTGGGAAGCTCATTGATCCTGAAGCAGCCAGAACTGGGGACCTGTACTGTGCTGCCCACTGAGCTGACCTGTGGCACTGCCCGCCCTTAGGAGGATGCCGGGAGCTGTGACCACTTGGGGTCCGCTAAGGAGGGAGCATTGGGTCCTGCCCTCTTCTGTGAAAACAGCTGTGTGACATCTGACACCCTATGACTCAGCTCCAGGCCTCTTGCCCCAAGAGAAATGGGGGTGAGAGGTGGGGTGAACCCCAATCTACCAATCGAGTGTGGACTCTGGGGGACTCTGCAAAGAAACAACTTAATTGTCTTGTCCATGTCTCCTCTCTCTTCCCCTCAACCCCAGATTTCATCCCTCCCTTCCATCTCTCCTCCAGCACCCTCCGCCTTCACATCCAACTCCTCAAAGCCCACTCTGGGCTTTTCAGATGTTTTGAGGAGCTTCCTATGTCCTTACCTGCTGGCAATGGACTCTGTATTAGAATTAGGTAGCTCTAACAACAGATCAAATACAGTGACTTCAACATGGTGGAATTTTATTTTTCTCCCCCATACTAGCCTGGGTATGTGATGGTGGTGGTTAAGGTGTTGGGACTTTGGATCCTTTTATCTTATTTTCCTCCATCCCTAATATGTTGCCTTTGATTGTGGGGTTTATGATGGTCCTATTGGGTCCAGATTCTCACCAGGGTATCCTGTACTGTATGCATGATTTTTTCTATAAACGCACAAATTTGCTAATTAAAACACACACACACACACACAAAAAAAAAAACTGAGGTTGATCTCAGTTATAAGTGCAGGTGAAAAAACCCTAAAGAAAATTGTTAAGGGGCGGGCCATGGTAGCTCAGCAGGCAGAGTTCCCGCCTGCCATGCCGGAGACCTGGGTTCGTTTCCCAGTGCCTGCCTGTATAAAAAAAAAAAAAATGTTAAGGAGGAAGAATCTAGCCGTGTTTTAATAGGATAACATTTTATGATCGAGTAAGGTCTATCCTAGGAACACAAGGATTGTATGATATTTTTTAAAGTATTAATAAATTTACTTTGCTAACAGATTAAAGGAGAAAATCGTTTATTAATTTTAGTGAATGATGCAAAAGCATGTGATAAGTTAAATATATATTAATGAGGAATTTTTTTTTAATCATTTTATTTTGGAATAAAAGCTTACTGAATCCAAAAAGAAAAAAGGAACGGAAGTAGAAGGCACACCCATCCCTTTGGGACACAACCCAGAAGTTGTACCTGTCATGTCCACTCACGTCCCATTGACTAGCATTTAGTTATATGGCCACTTGGAGGTGCAAGGGAATCTGGGAAATGTAGTTTTTATTCTGAGCCCACAGTATATTTGGAAATTCTATTTCCAAAGGACTCCCAACTATGGACTCAGCCCTGGGCTGTTGACATTGATGGGAAGCTACCAACAGAGCTCCTCTCAGAGCTCCTCTGCTGACCCCTGGCCAGTCTGGCCATAGACTTCCTGGAGGAAGTGGTCCCTCTGACATAATAAGGTTTGATGGTCCATAGGGAGGGGGCTGTGGGGTGGCTTGAGCTGGCCTCCTTATGCCAAGTCTAGTCCCTGGAAGAAGAGGTCCCCCATCCCCACTCCCACCCAAAGGTACAATTATAGTCATACAGTGGAATACTACCCAGCAATGAAAATGAATGAACTAACGCCACGCACAAGCTAGAAGATTTTCACACACTGGGAAAAAGAGTTGCAACTTGTACTGCAGATGAAGGGTTCATCTACTTTATATATAAAGAGTTCCCTCAAATTGTTAAGGAAAAGACCAACAGTTCAGGGCGGCTGCCGTGGCTCAGCAGGCAGAGCTCCGACCTGCTGTGCTGGAGGTCTGGAGTTCGATCCCTGGTGCCTCCTGCCCATATGCAAATTAAAAAAAAAAAAAAAAAAAAGACCAACAGTTCAATGGAAAAATGGGTTGCTGATATGGCACACAATTCAGGGGAAAGGAAATACAAGTCGCTTTTAAAAGTTTGAACAAATGTTCAATTTCACTCATAAGAGAAATGCAAATTAAAATTGCACTGACACCTTCCAGATTAGCAAATTTCACAAAGTTTAATAACACACTATTAAGGCTGTGGGAAAATGGACACTCAAATATTGCTGGTGTGATTGTAAATTGCTACAAACTGGAAGTCAATTTGTGTCTACCCAGATCATAAATGCATATACTCTTTCACCTAGTAATCCTGCTTCTAGGAATTTAATCCACACATATACCTGCATATAAGATTATCTACTGCAGTACTATTTGTAAGAACAAAAGATTCACCACCACAATCAATATGAGAACATTCTCATTTCTTCTGAAAAAAAAAAAGAAAAAGATAGGAAACCATTTATATGCCCCAAAAGGGACTATATGAATAAATTATAGCATTTAGCCATAAAAAATAATGACGATGCTACACACCCACTAGAATGGCTAAAATGAAAAAGGCAAACACTAAACGTTGGTGGGGATGTGGAAGAAACGGAATTTTCATACATTGCAGGTGGGGAATGTAAAAATGATACAATCACTTTGGAAAATGTTTGAGAGTTTCTTCAAAAAATAAATATGACCATATGACTGCGAATTCCACTTCTAGGTATTTACAGATGAGAAATGGAAACATATGTCCACACAAAGACTTGTACAGCAGTGCTGTGGCAGTTGTATTACAAGAGCCCCAATCTGGAAAGGAACCCAAATGCCTAACTGGAGACTAGAAGAGGAACCGTGCTTCATTCTCATTGTGGACACTATTTAGCAATGCAGAGGGACAAACTATTGGGAAATGAGGCAAGATAAGTAAGTCTCAAAAAACACCAGAAAGAGGGTAGGAAGTCAGGTACAAAGGAGCACATGCTGTAGGCTTCCATTTATGATGTTCTGGAACAGGCAAAAGTTACCTTATAGACAGAAAAGCAGATTGGTGCTCGCCTGGAGTTGGGAGTGGAAGAGACTGGGAAGGGACATAAAGTAACTCTTTGGGGCTGATGGGATCCTCTCTTGAGTATGGTGGTGATCACACAGGTGTATCCATTTATCAAAACTCATCTAACTGTACTCTTGAAATGGGTGCATCCTATAGTGTATGCTATTGCGTGGACATAGCACACGTGGCTTGAAGCTATATGTACTCCAGAAAACACTTACTTAAATTTAATCCTTTTCTGTGGGTGAGGATCCATTGTGGGT
This sequence comes from Myrmecophaga tridactyla, assembly GCA_004026745.1. NCBI lineage: Eukaryota > Metazoa > Chordata > Mammalia > Pilosa > Myrmecophagidae > Myrmecophaga > Myrmecophaga tridactyla. The sequence continues at coordinate 5,005 of PVIY010058662.1, read as the reverse complement.
AGGACCTTTCGGTGAGGCTGCTTCAGTTAAGATATGACCCATTTAGAATCATTTAGAATTGCATCTAAATGCAATCATTTAGAATTGCAATTCAGACAAAGAGAGAGAGAGAGAAAGCCACAGAAGCAAAGGAGTGAAATCAGTGAAGGCCGGAAGAGAAGGGCATGAGACCAGCAGATGCTGCATATGCCCTGCCATGTGGCAGAGGAGCCAAGGATCATGGGCAGCTGGTTTTCAGGAAATAAGAATCGCCCTGATGATGCTTTGATTTGGACATTCTTACGGGCTAAAGTGTCAGCTAATAAATTCCCATTGTCTAAAGCCAAAACAAAGAAAGAAAAATAAATCGCTTCCAGTTTTCATCCACATAATATGCAGAAATTTGGCAAGCCTTTACAGTTAGGTAAGGATGAGATAAATACATTCATATGGTCCAAATGGATGTATATTTACATATTGCTATTTACAGCACAAATCTGCATACCTCTAAGTGGTCGTAACTCACGAGGAAATCTGTGTTTTTCCTTATGATATACATTTATATCTTCTATTAAAAATGGGTGCATTTATAGTATGTGAATTATATATATCTTTAGGGCAAGTAGGTAAGAAATGTATTAAGTACACACGCAGAGAGAGGAGCATGTGGGCACTCTTACAGGAGGATGGAGGGCGAGAGGCAGTAGGCAATGTGGGGCCCTTTGCTTTTAGAGATCAGCTTTACGTATTCCCCCTTATTCCTTGTCTGGGGCTCTCTCTCCTCTCTCCCCTCTCCCCAGGATGGTGCTTGCTGGTGGACAGTGTGTTTGGGCAGTGCCGTTGGTTCTACCCCTCTCTGAAGATGACTCACTCAGGTGAGGTCCTTAGGCTCTAGGACGGTTGGCTGTGGCCAGGTGTTTCCTGTAAGTGGGCAGCCCCCGGGCGGTGTCTGTGCTGGACACAGGGCCTGCTGACCTTGACTGACTGTTCTGACTCAAGGGCTCCCTCATGGCTTTCTCTGTCTCCCCTCTCATCCTGTTCCAGCCTGCCTCAACTTTCCCCTCAGAGAGTTCTCGCCCCTTATTCTTAAGGGGTGCTGAGGGATGAAGGTCCATCTTCTGAAGCTGCTTCTGGCTTGTTATGGGGTGTAGGTCCTGCCTGGCGGGGTGCAGAACTCTCTGGCCATCTCATTTGAGAGGGGTGGAACCAAAACGGTACTGCCCCAAATCCCCAAAAGTGGGGAGGGCGCAGTGGTTGGAACAGCTGAAGATTCTCCTATCAGCACTGGTTTGACATCAAAGGCTTCTAGTCTGGAAGAAATAAATTTGGTGAGAAGCTTAAAAATGTAAGGGCCGATTAATAGTAAGAGGACACTAGAAGTGAGCAGGCTTAGGAGATGTATTAACCAAGTGAGACTGGAGAAAAGGGAGGGAAATGACAATTTTTCAGGTCCGAGAGTGAATTTTAGCTGGGCAGCTCATTCCTACTAATAGGAGAATAAGAGGGTACATGTGCTAAGTTAAGGGGTGCAGGAATGAGGCTTAGAAGGGGCTTGATTGATGGGGCTGTGGCTTTGGTTGCCGTGTTGGTTTGGTTATTCCCTTGAGTGATGTTAGTATTATTTTTCTGATGGCCAGGGCAATGAATTACTGCCATCTTTTTTTGACAACTGAAATTTTTATTTATTTATTTTAAATATTTTTATTGTAGACAACAAACATACAAACATCTTGACATACATTCTACACATGGTGTAAATCAGTAGCTCACAATATCATCACATAGTTGTGTATTTATCACCATGATAATTTTTTTGAACATTTGTATCACTTCAGAAAAAGAAATAAAAAAGAACAAAGAAAAAACTCATATATGCTATACCCCTTACCCCTCTCGCTCATTGACCACTAGTATGAAATTTTTATTTTAAATAACATATATACGAAAAAGCAATAAATTTCAAAGCACATTGCAACAATTAGGCTGTAGAACAGATTTCAGAGTTTGGTATGGGTTACCATGACACAATTTTAGGTTTTTACTTCTATGCCACCTTTTTCTGATACGAGCACAGCATTTAAGAAATTGAGCATTTCTTGGTGGTACTTAATTGGGAGAAAACTTTGCTTTTTGCACATTGCTGCATGAGCATGCAGGATTAGGAAGGCATAGCATTTTCCCCTTTCCTAGTTCTAGGGCTCAGGTGAGGGCAATTAGTTTTGCTTTCTGAGCTAAAGTTCCCAGGGGGAGGGTTTTGGCTTATTAAATTGGGAGCCCTCATTGCTTAAGAGAATAGAAGGAATTTCCCAGGTGGAGAAGTTTAATAGTTTTATGTTTTCTTTTTTTTTTTTTTTTAGTTTCAAGGACTTTGCAAATATATTTATTATTTATTTTTGCTTAAATTACTCTGGCTCCTTTTTGGCTTCACACAGAAGTTCAAGTTTTAGAAAATAGGCAATATTATATTTATTTTGGCCCTAACTAGATTAGCATCATTTCCATGTTGCTGTATGGAGTAATGCTGGCTTATAGAGCTGGAGAACTTGAACTCTGAGCCTTGGGTGTTAACAGCGATACTTAAAGTTCTAGGGCATTACTAGGTTATACAAAGAGCAAAGCACTTAGAATTTAGAAATAACAGTTCAGCTTAGGCGTAAATGTGATTGCTGTAAGAGTTAAGCTTTAATTTTTTTTTTTTTTGGTATGTTGTATGGTGGGGTCACATTTCATTCTTTTTCCATGTGAGTATCCAGTTATTGCAGCATCATTTGTTGAATTTTGTTTGTTTGTTTTTGTTGTTTTCTTTGTTTGTTTGGGAAGTCCATGAGCTGAGAATCGAACCCAGGACTCCCGCATGGCAGGTGAGAATTCTACCACTGAAGTCCCCTCACACTCCCCCAAACTTTAATCTTTTATAAGTGTTTTAAATGAATTTACTTTTAGAAATAAAAACATTTTTTAATAGTTGTTTGCTTACTAATTACAAACTATAGCAGAAGCTTTGTTCTGTTTTACTTTTATTCATTTACTAGGCATAACTAGTAACATAATTATTAGTTATGTTAGTTACAGGTAGAACATAATTTGTATGTTTGCCTTTTTTTAAGTTACTAGAAATGGAATGGCTTTTAAAAGGGGGAATTTAATAAGTTGCTAGTTTACAGTTCTAAGGCTGAGAAAATGTCCCAATTAAAACAAGTCTGTAGAAATGTCCAGTCAAAGGCATCCAGGGAAAGATACCTCGGTTCAAGAAGGCCAGTGAAGTTCAGGGTTTCTCTCTTGGCTGGAAGGGCATATGGTGAACAAGGTCAGAGTTTCGCTCTCATCTGGAAGGGCATGTGGTGAGCACGGCGTCATCTACTAGCTTTCTCTCCTGGCTTCCAGTTTCATGAAGCTCCCGGGAGGCGTTTTCCTTCTTCATCTCCAAAGCGCTGGTTAGTGGACTCTCTGCTTTGTGGTGCTGCAGCATTCTCTGCTCTCTCTGAATCTCTAGCTTTCTCCAAAATGTTTCCTCTTTTATAGGATTCTAGTAAACCAATCAAGACCCACCCAAATGGGTGGAGACACATCTCCCCTAATCCATTTTTTTAAAAAATTTGCATATGGGCAGGAGGCACCAGGGATCGAACTCCAGACCGGCAGGTCAGAGCTCTGCCTGCTGAGCCACAGCAGCCACCCTCCCCTAATCCATTTTAACAATCACTCGATTGAGTTACATCTCCAGGGAGATGATCTAATTACAGACAGTTTTGAATAGGGATTATTCTGCCTTTACAAAATGGGATTTTGATTAAAACATGGCTTTTCAAGGGTATGTACATCCTTTCAAACCAGCACATACACTAAAATGAGAGAACAAATTTTTGTAACAGTTTTCTTTTGAATGAGAAGACTTGTTTGTAAAATAAAGGATAAGGTTAACATAAACATTAAGAAAAGGATATTATTAACCTGTTTTTTAAAGAGTATTTATTTAGATGAGTTAGCTGAGACTATAAACAAAACTTGCTTTTTAAAAGCTTTTCGCAACTTTCCATACCCATCTAGGGCTTAAAACTTCTGCACATTTTTATATTCACTTAGGGCTTGTGGTTAGTAATGACCATAAAATTTATTTTTTAAAACTTTTTTTCAACTCTCCATATCCACATTCATTCAGTTAGTGATTATAATAAAATGTATGGTTATATTAGGAGTTGTCAGTTTGCAAAGTCAACGCCTTGCGAGAAGGTGTGCTGAGGGAGCTGGAGGTCGGGGAGGTCTGCTGTTTAGGCACTTTTACGGAAATGGGGATTGTTTTGAAACCTTGCAGCAGCACTGTCTAAGTGAGCAGGTGGGAATTTTATTTTTAAGTTTTTGCCATTTAAAAGCAAATAGGTATTGAGAGTTAGGGTGAAGAGAGATAAAAAAATGAGTTTTTAAGATTTAGAACTGAAAACTTGAATGCAGTTAGGGGTTATTCACAGGCTTGCCCTGGGATGCCTACTGACAGGTTTATTTGCTTAAGGATTTTTTTGGGGGGATGACAAGGGCTGTCAGGGCAAACAAGGGGTAAACACTAGTCGGGTTTAATCTTTGGGTGGCCCCCGGGGAGTGAAGAAGGGCCCTCTCCAGAAGGAGTGGGACATTCAGAACAATGAGAAACTGATGGGACACTAGAAGTCCTTGAGACTACAAAGGAGAGGGCCAGTGAAGGTTTTAGTCTTGGCTTTACTGTTTCCTCTCATAACTAGGCAAGCCTGGGGGGGGAGGCAGGCCCAGAGTGGCTCCAGTGTTAAGAAATTTATGACCTTCCATATCCTGTCGAGTGTCGCCTGGGGCTCCTCCAAGGTGGTCAGATGTGAAGTCAGCAGGGCCACATGTGGCCTCGGGCCCCCGCAGGCTTCTCCCCTTGCCCCGAGCGGGGCTTGAGGGGGCTGTCTCACCCCCTCTGGAGCCAGTGCAGTCCCTGGGCCCAAAGCCCATATTGGTGGCACCTGGGGCAAGGTCCGGTGGGTCCCAGGGCCGAGGGCTGTCTGAAGTTCCC
>PVIY010058661.1:0-12378 GCA_004026745.1 Myrmecophaga tridactyla | reverse complement strand
TTTTTCTCTATTATTGTTTTATTTCTTTTTCTGATGTCTTTTTATTTCTTTCTCTAAATCGATGCAAATGTTCTAAAAAATGATGAATATGCAACTATATGATAATATTAAGAATTACTGATTGTATATGTAGAATGGAATGATATATTAATGTTCTTTTGTTAAGTTTTTTAATTAATAAAAAGTTTTAAAAAAAATAGAATACTAGCAAACCAAATCCAACAATATAGGGATTATAACATGACTAAGTGGAATTTATCCTGGGAATGCAAGGGTAGTTTTGTATATGAAAATCAATCAGTGTAATATATGCCACATTAATAGAATAAAGGAAAAAAAAGCACATGATCATCTCAATGGATATAGAAAAGGCCTTTAACAAAAACCAATGCTCTTCTATGATAAAACAAACAAACAAAAAACACCCAACAAACTAGGAATAAACAGAAACTTCTTCACCATATATGAAAAACCCACAGTTAACATCACACTCAATGGTGAAGAACTCAAAGTTTCCCCTCTTAAAGCAGGAAAAAAGACGAGGAAGCCTGCTCGCACCACTTATATTCAGCATTGTACTGGAATTCTAGCCAGAGCAATCAGATAATGAAAAAGACAATAATAAGAGGCATTCACATAGGAAAGGAAGAGGTAAAGCTGTCTCTTTTTGCAGATAACGTAATTTAATATATAGAAAATCCTAAAGAGCCCACAGAAACTATTAGAACTAATAAATTCAGCAAAATTCCAGGCTATATATCAATGAAAAAGTCTGTTGCATTTCTATGCACCATCAAAGAACAATCCAAAAAAGGAAATTAAGAAAACAGTTCCATTACAATAGCATTAAAAACAATAAAATATTCAGGAATAATTTTACACAAGGTACAGGACTTATGCACTGAAAATTACAAAACACTGCTGAAAGGAAGTAAAGAAGACCCAAATAAATGAAAATACATACTGTGTGTATAAATTAGAAAATTTAATTCTGTAAAGATGGCCATCCTCCCCAAAGTGACTTACTGATTTAATGCAGTCCCTATCAAAATCCCAATAGCCATTTTTTTTCAGAAATGGAAAAATTTATCCTAAAATTCATATGGAATTGTAAGGGTTCTTGAATAGCCAAAACAATCCTGAAAATGAAGAACCAAGTCTGAGGACTCACACTTCCTGATTTCACAACTTACTACAAGGCTACAGGAATTAAAAGTGCGGTACAGCATAAGGATAGAAATTTAGATCAACAAAGATGAATTGAGAGTACAGAAATAAGTTCATAATTCTATGGCTGTTTTAGTTTGCAATATACCAGAAATGGGTTGGCTTTTATAATGGGAATTTATTGTTACAAGTTTACAATTCTAAAGCCATAAAAATGTCCAAACTAAGACACTGGGAGAAAGATACCTTGACTCAAGAAAGGCCAATCTGGAAAGGCATGTGGCTGGCGTCTACTGGTCTTTTGGCTTCTGGTTCTAAACAGGGTCCCCAGGGGTATTTTCTTTCCGCATCTTCAAAGGTCTCTGTCTGGATTGGTTCTGAAGCTTTTTCCAAAATGTTCCCTCTTAAAGGACTCTAGTTAGTGACCCACCTTGAAATGGTTGAGACTCATTTCCACGGAAACCACCTAATCAAAAGTTCCCACTCACAGCAGTGTGTGGGTCACATCTCCATGAAAACAACTTAATAAAAATGATCCCACCCAAAAATATTGCATCAGGATTAAAGAACATGGCTTTTCTGGAGTACACAGCAGTTTCAAACTGGCACAATGGTCAATAAATTGTTTTAAATTTATTTTAATGCAATTTTATTGAGCTATATTCACACACTATGCAAACCTTCTGAAGTATACAATCACTGGTTCACAGCATCATCATATAGTTGTGCATACATCCCCATTATCAATTAAGCACATTTTCATTACTCAAAAAAAGAAATAAAAATAAAGGAAACCCAAATTCCCATACCCCTATACCCCATTGTTGACCTATTATACTGTGTTCTCTAGAGAAACAGAATCAACAGGAGATATCTGTAGATTCAAAATTTATAAAAGTGTCTCACGCAACCCATGGGAATGCAGAGTCCAGGGTCTGTAGGACAGGCGGCAACCAATGAAGGTCCTCAGTGAGCTCTCAAGAGAGGCTGGCTGAACAACCGTGGGAATGTAATAGTCCAAGGTTTGTAGGGCAGGCTGTGAAGCTGGCAACTCTAACAAAGGGTCTGGACAAACTCCACAAGAGAGGCTCACTGGCTAAAGCAGGAAGACTAACTGTGTCTTCTGAATCCTCCTTAAAAGCCTTCCAGTGATTAGATTAAGCATCACTCATTGCTGATTATAATCAGCTGTGGATGCAGCCAAAGTAATCATGATTTAAGTCCATGAAGTGTCCGCATAGCAACAGACAGGCCAGTGCTGGCCAACTGGACAGCTGGGCACCACCTACTGACCCAGTTGACACATGAATCTGATCATGACAGTGTGGTGGGAACTTTTATTTTTTGTATGCTGTATGGCGGGGTCATATTTCATTATTTTTCCATGTGAGTATCCTGTTATTGCAGCACCATTTGTTGAATTTTTGTTTGTTTGTTCATTTTGGGGGGAAAGTACATGGACTGGGACTCAAACCCAGGTCTCCCACTTAACAGGCGAGAGGGTAGGAACTTTTGATTCGGTGGTTTCTATGGAGATGTGTTATCACCCATTTAAGGTGGGTGGGTCTTAATCTGCCTACTGGAGCCCTTTAAGAGGGAACGGTTTGGGAAAGAGCTGATAGAGCCAACATGACACCCAGACATTTGGAGATGCAGAAAGTCAAGGCCCCCGGGGAAACTATTTGAAACCAGAAGCCAAAGACCCTAGCAGATGCCAGCCATGTGCTTTCCCAACTGACAAAGGTGTCTGGACCCATCAGCCTTTCTTGAGTCAAGGTTTCTTTTTCTGGATAACTTAGTTTGGACATTTTTAGAGGCTTAGAACTATAAACTTGCAGCTTAACAAATTCCCTTTTTAAAAGCCAACCTATTTCTGGTATAATGCATTCTGGCAGCATTAACACAACAAAACACAAATGACTGTGACTACTGAACCACTATACTGATATTTCTTGTTAGTCTCTAGTATATTGAAGCAGCTAGAAGGAAATACCTGAAGTTGTGGAACTGTAACCATACTTTGAAATTCGCTGTATAACTACTTGTTAAACTGTACTTTGAAATTTATCACTTTTCTACATGTTATATGTCACAATAAAAAAAGTTTAAAAAAATTTACCCTGCTCCACCCCCCAGGAAAAAGGCTACACACATATGATTCCATTTATATGCCTCCTCTGAGGCATCTAAAGGAGATGGTATTAATGACCCTACCCCTTCACTCCTCCCAGTACCCAAGCCTTTGCCATGTGCCTTGACAATTCCTCGCAGGAAAAAATGTGGCATCTATTTCTCTACCCTTTAATCTGGCTTTGGCCATCTAACTTGCTTTGGCCAGTAGATGGAAGTGAGGATGTGCCAGTTTTGCATCTAGGCCTAAAAAGCAGCTTATGTTTTCCCTTGCCTTTTTGTGTCTCTAATGTCACTATGAGAAAGACATGCCCTGGCTGGCTCATTGGCCCTAGGAGGAGGATGAGAACATGTGGAGTTGAGTTGCACCAGCCGAGGTGCCCAGGCCAAGCCCAGGCTAGAGCAGAGTCCCTAGCCGCCCTGAGATGTGCAAGGCAGCCATACTGGTCCAGCCAGATCAACTGAATGCTATGGACAAATGGGAAATAAATGTTTATTGCTGCATGCTAGTGCAGTTTTGTAGATTTTGTTTATTATGCAACAAAAGTGAACCAACATAACTTTCCTTTGATGAATTAAAATTCTTAATTCTTAGAACTGAGCAGTTTTTACTTACAGTTATTTCTCCGTTGTGTCTTGTTTGAGAAATCTTTCACTACTCTGAGGCCACGAAAATATCTTCCATGTTATGTTGTAAAACCATTGTTTTTATTTTAATATTTTAGTCTATAAACCATTGAACTTGATTTTCAGCATAATTTAAAGAAGGGGCTGAGTTTTACTTTTTTCCATGTGGAATCTCTCTCATTTCTCTATGCTTTGGATTTTTTGTTTGTTTTTGTTAACAACTTTAACAAGATATATCATGTACCATATAATTTACCCATTGAAAGTGTACAATTCAACGTGTTTTGACATATTCAGAGTTGTGTGTCCATTATTGCTGTCAAATTTAGAACATTACCATCATCCCCAAAAGAAACCCCTTACCCTTAGCCATCACCACCAATCTCCTCATCCCTGCCAGCCATAGAGAGCTACTAATCTACTTTCTGTCTCTATAGATTAACCTATTCTGGACATTCGAAATCATTGGAATCACACCTTTTATGCCTGGCTTCTTTTACTTTGCATAATATTTTCAAGATCCATTCATGCTGTAGCATGGACCAGTACTTCATTCCTTTTTATTGCTGAATGATAGTTTTTCATATGGATACCATATTTTATTTATCCATTCATCAATTGATGGTTATTTGGGTGGTTTCTACTTTTAGCTAGTGAATAATGCTGCTATAAACATTTGTCATAAGTTTCTATTCCTAGATGGGGAATTGTTGGGTAATATAGTAACTCTATCTTTAACCTATTGAAGAACTGCCAGACTGTTTTCAAAGTGACTGCACCATTTCAAATTCCCATTAGCAAAATGGTGTATGAGGGTTTCAATTTCTCCACCTCCTTACCAACACTGGTTATTTCTGTCTTATAACCATCCTATAGAGTATGGAGTGGGATCTCATTGGTTTTGATTTGTATTTCCCTAATGACTAATGATTTGAAATATTTTCACATGCTTATTGGCATTTGTGTATTTTCTTTGGAGAACTATCTGTTCAGATGTCTTGACCATTTTTAAATTGGGTTATTTGACTTTTTATTATCGAGCTTTAAGTATTCTTTATATTTTCTGTATATAAGTCCCTCTTCAAGCATGATTTGCAAAAAGTTTCTTCCACCTTTTTGGGTTGTCTTTTCACCTTTTCCTGATGTCTTTCAAAACATAAAATTTTTTATTTTAATGAAGTTTTACTTTGATTGCTTGTGCTTTTGGTTTCTTTTTTTTTTTCACACTCTAGAAACGTATTACCAAATTACAGCCTATACACAAACGCAAGCTAAGGTATAAGACTAGCAAAGTAGCAGCACACAGATGTAAGGAAAAACATGTTTAATAAATACAATTTAGAATGCCTTTTTCTTTAAATTTAGCTTCAAAATACTGGGAAAGAAAAACTGAACACAGATCTTAAGGATATACTTATAAGCCACCAGAACATACAGTGGTCTCTCTGGACAGTGTATCTGCAACAGAGTTAACTGAGGGCCATATTACCATGCGAACATACACTTGTCCATTTTTTGCATGTTTTCATAAGGTACTTAAGTTCTTAGAAAATCGACACAAGAACAGTAAGTTTCCAAGATTTTTAATATAATCACCTTAAGTAAATACTTAAGAACAGTTAGAGAAGGAAGGAAAAGGAAATAGAACTCTGTCAACTAGTTCCTGTATTATGCTTCTTGTCATCTAAACCATGGAGAAAAACTGATGGATTCAGCAGATGCCCAGTGTTTGTTACTTCCTGCCAAGGGAGATGTCCAAATGGACTCAGGCTGTTCAGAACCAAAGATACTGATACAGATCAGTATCAGGATATCACATGGACAGTGAGGACACTGTCAAGTCTTTAGAAATTTTACACAACCTCTAAATATATGACTAGCATCTCACCCATACACATTTAGCTAACAGAAGGACAGAAAAATCCCTTTTAATTATTGTAATATTTCCCAGACACTTACTATATAATATGATAAGCTATTTAAGCACCTCACTTTTACAAGGTGAAAGAACAAATACATTGCAACAGTTTTCCTTTAAAAGTGAGACTTGTCTTCTGGAATAAAGGATAAGGTCAACATAAACATCAGCAAAGATATTATTCTGATATGATATACAATCTTTATCTTGTAGACAGAGTATTCAGATGGTTAAGAAAAACTTTTTATAACCTTTCATTAAGAGCAGAGCAACAAACCACATTATTTTAACAGGGAGAAAACTAAACTCCAGTTTTATATGAATACACAGTTTGACACAAAGGCTCCTTAAAATATATTATAAACAAGCCTATCAATTTTTCAGTAAGCATTGACTATGAAAGAATTCACTTTTACAAACCTTCTACAAGTTTCCATATCCATTTAATCTTGTCTCAAAAATTAACATTAGACATTTTACTTTAGGACAAACCATACTCCTTAGATAGGCTTATCGAATTTTAGTCAGTGTTGACTACAATGAAAAAAATTCACCTTCACAAATGTTCTACAACTTTTCATATCCATTCAGGTCAACAAACAAAGTTTACTTTCACAAACCTACAGTCTTACATATTCACCCAAGCTTTGTCCTACACATTCTTAAAGATAAAACTACCACACATCCTTTAACACAGCATAACTTGTATATTTTAAATACCTGTGAACTTCAAGTTACCAAAAAGATATTTGATTCTGTTTTCAAACATCTTACAAAACATAATTTTTAAAAATAAAGTTTATAAAAATAACTTAATTTCATTAAACATAAACTTACATTTTATAACCATAATAAATATCTAAGAGATATAATCAATAAACATGTATAAATTTAGGGAGAATATACCTAAGTAGAAAAATATTGCATTTGTTTGATTCAAAAAGTCATCATAAAAACAGGAATTGGACTAGAGTTTGTCACTGCATTTTTTGCAGCTTTATTTGCTTTTTTAAAAATTATTCTCACTATTGGAGTTAAAAAAAATCTCTTTATTTTCATAATATCCTAAAATTATGAACAACTTCAAAAGTATATTGATTATTGTGTTGGTTTGAATCTGCTATGTAGCCCCAGAAAAGCCATGTTCTTTTAATCCAATCTTGTGGGAGCAGACCTATCATTGGGTGAGACCTTTTGAATTAGGTTGTTTCCATGAAGATGTAACACACCCAATTGTGGATGGGGCCTTTGATTAGATAGAGGTGTGATCCCGCCCATTCAAGGTGGGTCTTAATCCTTTACAGGAGACCTTTATGAGAAAGATGAGAGCTGACACAGACAGAAGAAAAATGAAGCCAGGACACAGACACTTGGAGATGGTTGGAGACAGACAGAAGCTCAGAGAGGAAGCCACTGGAAAAGGAGCCGAAAGCAACAAATCCGGGATCAAAGGGTCAGCAGACATTCCCATGTGCCTTCCCATGTGAAAGAGAAACCCTGCACATAATTGGCCTGTCTTGAGTGAAGGTATCCTCTTGTTGATGCCTTAGTTTGGGCATTTTTATGGCCTTAGAACTGTAAATTTGTAACCTAATAAATCCCCTTTGCAAAAGCCAATCCATTTGTAGTATATTGCATTCTGGCAGCATTAACAAACTAAACCCACCATCAAGCTCTGAAAAATATACTACAATTGTTTAAATTGTCCTGAGCATAAATCCAGGAAAACTTTTCTATAGACTCAAGGACATTTTCTTTTATTTATTGAAATTTAGCAATTAGATCTTGTTCTCATTTGCTAACTGCCAGAATGCAATATATCAGAAATGGAACAGCTTTTAAAAGGGGGAATTTATTAAGTTTCTAGTTTACAGTTCTAAGGTCATGAAAATGTCCCAGTTAAAGCAAGTCTATAAAAATATCCAAATTAAGGCACCAACAAAGAGGTTACCTTCACTTGAGAAAGGCCAATGTGGTGCAGTGGTAGCACAGTGGCAGAATTCTCACCTGCTGTGCTGGGGACCCGGGTTCAGTTCCTGGTGGCTGACCATGTATTTAAAAAAAAAAATAAATTGTTTTTTTTTAAGAAAAAGAAAGGCCAATGAAGTTCAGGGTTTCTCTCTCAACTGGAAAGTCACACGTGAACATGATTTTGTCTGCTGGCTTCCTTGCCAGGGTTTTTGTTTCATCAAACTCCCCCAGGGACGTATTCCTTCATCTCCAAAGGTCTCTGGTGCATGGACTCTCTGCTTCGTGGTGCTTTCAAAAATGCTTGCTTCTTTTAAAGGATTCCAGCAAACCAATCAAGACCCACCTGGAATGGTGGCTCTAGAGGGAGTCACATCTCCATGGAGATAATCTAATCAGAAGAATCCAACACATATTATTGAATAGGGATTAAAAGAAACATTGTTCCCACAAGATTGGACCAGGATAAAACATGGTTTTTCTAGGGTACATAAATCCTTTCAAACCCACACAGATCTTATTCAATTACTCCCTATCCCAAGGCTATTTATGTTTGAATAATGATTTATTTACCTTTGCAAAGGTAACGTTAAAATACATCATTTTAAGTTGGGGAATTCTCTCAGAACAACCATTGCGTATGCCATAGCATTTATTCTATGCTCCCCACTCCTAATTTCCATGTCTAGTAAAAAGAATTCTAAACCAAGCCCACACCTCCCCATTTTTCTGCACCCAATCCTTCCCCAACCCCCAGTAGCTGCCTTAGCTGGTTAGGCCCTAGGGGGCAGGGAAAGGTGAAACAGAAGGTATGGGGCCTGGTCTGTTGAACTTTTTTTTTAATCATTATTTACCTTTCTTAAGATTCATTCTTAAGTCAGAAATGTGTCAGATATGGAGAAAAATATTCTTTTTTTTAAGGAAATGCAATTTATTTATGTATTTATTTATGCAAGAGTTGATTTGTATTTGTAGCACTAATCAAGGAGGTGCATGGCTCTGAATAACCCCCGTCAATCTTATTCACCTTCAATATGACATTACTACTTATAAACCCACTAATGAACTTGGATCACCTCTATCCATTCCTATACTTCAGTCTACGCAGTTCAGTCTCCTTAGTTAGTATGTGCATATTAGATAACCATTCCCTGTACCCTAACTTCTGTCAATCTCTAGGTCCCCTATCTTCTGCATTTTTATATTCTACATTTTGAGACTCTGAGTTTACATTTTCCAGGGCGTTCATATTAGTGAAAATATACTAACCTTTTTTGTCTGGTCTATTTCATTCCACATTATGTCGTCAAGGTTAAGCCATGTTGTCATGTGCTTCAGGACTTCATTTCATCCTACTGCTGCATAGTATTCCATCATGGGTGTACACCACATTTTGTTTATCCACTCGTCTGTTGATGGGCACTTGGGTTGTTTCCATCTTCTGGCAGTCATGAATAGTGCCGCTATGAACGTCACTGTGCAGATGTCTGTTCATGTCACTACTTTCAGCTCTTCCGGGTATATACCAAGAATTGGTATTGCTGGGTCATAGGGCAACTCAGTATTTAGTTTTCTAAGGAACTGCCAAACTGTCTTCCACAGCAGCTGTACCAGTATACATTCCCACCAGCAGTGAATAAAGTGTCCCAATTTCTCCACATCCTCTCCAATATTTGTAGTTTCATGTTTATTTAATAGCAGCCATTCTTATAGGTGTGAGGGGAGATCTCGTAGTTTTGATTTGCATTTCCCTTAAACTAAAGAAGATAGGCATCTCTCTGTGTGTTTTTTAGCCATTTGCATTTGCTCTTTAGAAAAGTGTCTTTTGCCCATTTTATAACTGGGTTGTTTATTCTTTTGTTATTGAGTTGTATAATTTCTTTATCAAACCTTTATCTGACCTATGGTTGCCAAATATTTTCTCTCTAAACTTGCTTCTTTTCCCCAGGTTGGTTTCATTTTTAAAAAAAATATTTTGTATTGAGAAATCTTCTCATACATACAGTCCATCCATAGTATACAATCAATGGCTCACAATATCATCACATAGTTGTGTATTCATCACCATGATAATTTTTAGAATATCTGCATCACTCCAGAAAAAGAAATAAAGAGAAAAAAGACAAAAACTCATGTATTCCATACCACTTACTCCTCCCTCTAATTGAACACTAGTATTTCAATCTCCCCATTTTTTTACCCCTTACCTCCCTCCCCAGTTATATATTTATTTTTTATCCTTATTTTTCCCTCATCTGTCCACACCCTGAATATAAGGAACATGAGACACAGGTTTTCACAATCACATGGTCATACTGTAAAAGCTGTATTATTATACAATTGTCTTCCAGAATCAGGCTACTTGTGCCAGTTGAATCTGTTGTGTTCCCCAAGAAGAGTTTAAAGATTAAACTTCTTTAATCTTCATTCAGTATTGCTGGGTGGGAGCTTTTTGACTGTTTCCATGGAGATGTGACTCACCCAGTTGTGGGTGGTAACTTTTGATTAGATGGTTTCCATGGAAATGTGTCTTCATCGATTCAAGGTAGGGTTGCTTACTGGAGCCCTTTAAGAGGGAACCATTTTGAAAAAAGCTACAGAGCTCACACAGCCAGAGACCTTTGGAGATGAAGAAGGAAAATTCCCCCTGGGGGACTTCATGAAACAAGAAGCCAGGAAAGAAAACTAGCAGATGTCGCCATGCTCACCATGTGACTTTCCAGCTGAGAGAGAAAACCTGAAATTCAATGGCCTTTCTTGAATGAAGGTAACCTCTTGTTTGTGCCTTAATTTGGACATGTTCATAGTCTTGCCTTAATTTGGACATTTCCACAGCCTTAGAACTGTAAATTTGCAACTTAATAAATTCCCCTTTTTAAATGCCATTCTGTTTCTGATATATCGTATTCCAGCAGCTAGCAAACTAGAACACTACTGGTGCACAGTTCAACAGTTTCAGGTACTTCCCTCTAGACACTCCAGTACATCATAAACTAAAGAGGTATTTCTATATAATTCATAAGAATAACCTCCAGATAACCTCTCAATTCTGTTTGAAATCGCTCAGCCACTGAGACTTTATTTTGTCTCATTTCTCTCTTCCCCCTTGTCATCAAGAAGACTTTCTCGATCCCATGATGCCAGGTCCTGGCTCATTCCAGGAGTCCTGACCCACACTGCCAGGGAGGTTTACATTCCTGGGAGTCATGTTCCAGGCAGGGCAGTGAGTTCACTTGCTGAGTTGGCTTAGGGAGAGAGGCCACATTTGAGCAACAAAAGAGCTTCTCTAGGAGTGACTCTTAGGCATAATTATAGTAGGGCTTAGGTTCTCCATTGCAGGAATATCTCCTTGTGTTTTTTATTTGGATTTCCCTAATAACCAGTGAAGTTGAGCATTTTTCATGTGCCTTTTAGCCATTTGTATTTCCCCTTCTGAAAAGTGTCTATTCTGGGTGGCCCACGCTGGCTCAGCAGGCAGAGTTCTCACCTGCCGTGCCAGAGACCTGGGTTCAATTCCTGGTGCCTGCCCATGAAAAAAAAAAAGTGTCTATTCTGAAAAGTGTCTTTTTGTTGTTGAGTTGTAGAATCTCTTCATATATTCTGGACAGTAAACGCTTAACTGATATGTGGTTTCCATAGATTGTCTCCAATTGCATAGGCTGTCTTTTTACTATCCTGACAAAGTTCTTTGATGCTCAAAACTTTTTAATTTGGGGGGGGCTCCCATTTATCTATTTCTTTTTTCATTGCTTGTGCTTTGGGTACAAGGTCTAAGAAACCACCTCCTATACAAGATTTATAAGATATTTTCCTACATTTTATTTCAAAAGTTTATGGTCTTAGCTCTAATGTTTAGGTCTTTGATCCATTTTGAGTTAATTTTTGTATAGGGTGTGAGATATGGATCCTCTTTTCATTCTTTTGCATATGCATATCTAGTTCTCCAAACACCATTCATTGAAGAAGGTGCTCTGCCCCAGATGGGTTGGCTTGACTTCCTCATCAAAGATCAATTGTCCATAGCTGACAAGGTCTATTTTTGCACACTCAATTCAATTTCACTGATCAGTATTCTATTTTTTTTTAACATGGGCAGGTACTGGGACTTGAGCCCGGGTCTCCAGCATGGCAGGCAAGAACTCTTGCCATGGAGCCACTGTTGCCCACCCAATATATCTAGCTTTATGCCAGTGCCATGCTGTATTGACCACTGTAGCTTTGTAATATGCTTTAAAGTTAGGTAGAAGACCTCCCACTTCATTTTTCTTCCTCAAGATAGTTTTAGCTATTTGGGGGCACCCTGCCCTTACAAATAGATTTGGTTATTGGTTTTTCTATTTCTGAAAAGTAAGTTGTTTGGATTTTAATTGGTATTGCATTGAATCCAATCCAGAAATCAATTTGGGTACAATTGACATCTTAACTATATTTAGTCTTCCAATTGATGAAAATGGTATGCCCTTCCATTTATTTAGGACTTCCATGATTTCTTTTAACAATTTCTTATAGTTTTCTGTGTATAGGTCTTTTGTATCTTTACTTAAATTTGTTTCAAAATATTTTATTCA
>PVIY010058660.1:0-12373 GCA_004026745.1 Myrmecophaga tridactyla | reverse complement strand
AGAGTGCTGAATTGAAGTATCCAAGTATTATTAAAATGATGTCTATTTCTCACTGCAGTTTGCTAGTTACTGACCTTTTATATTTACTGTTCTCAGGTAAGGATCATAAATATTTATGATTGCAATTTCTTTGTGGGGAATTGTCCCTTGCATTAATACAATCTGTCCTATTTGTTTCATATAACAGTTTTGCATTTAAAGTCTACTTTGTCCAATATTAGGATAGCACCCCCAGCTATTTTGGTTACAGTTTGTTTGGAACATGTTCTTCCAAGCTTTCACTGTCAATTTCTTTGTTTCCTTTGGTCTAAAGAAAGCCTTTAGATAGATCATACATTTCCTGCCTTCTGCCAATCTGCATCTTTTGATGAGTGCATTAATCTATTCACCCTGTGCTATTACTCTAAAGGCAATGATTACATCGAATATTTTATCCTTTAATTTTGCATGTCATCCTTATATATGCCTTTCTTTTATCCTCTTAGTTACACTTACTTTCTATGCTCTCCTCCAAGCTTCTCTCTCCTCTCTTTTCCTTTCAGCCTGCAGAACTCCCTTTAATCTTTCTTGAGAGAGAAATATTTCGTGTTTACCTGTGAATATTTTAAACGGTACATATATGTGAAGGACAGTTTTTCCTTCACATATATGGTGAGAGTCTACTGGGATAAGAGATGAACAAGACGCTCCATAGCTTTCTCCCAAGGGTCAAAGTAGACCCAAGTCTGCTTTGCATTACCTTTTTTTTCTCTCCAGAGACATAAATATCTTAGGGAGCACAGAGACAAAAGAATACTTCATTAATGAGGCTAATGGGAATAAATTCATAAAAGCATGGAAACATAAATGCTTTGCCTACACTGTCTCAAACCTGGTTTACCAATCTCTGCTGAGGTGGAAACATAAATTTACCTTCTAGAGACCTCAAGAGTATTTACATCTTCCTGCCCTTCCTGGGAGCAGAGCTTCTAACTTCATCCATCATTTAGGGAAGACTCAGCATTGGTGAACTCAGAATATTTTTTGATAATTTCTGGGTGAGTCAGAGTCTGGTCATAAGGGTCCAGAAAGTATTATGAGTCCAGGACCCCGTTTATTGAGTGTAACTTTTGGGGCATCAACAAGGATAACACAGAGAGATAATCATCCAAATCCTACCCAGGTAAAAAGCTTGTGGGTGAGGGAGATGTGAATACACTAAAATATCTTCTTTCCCTTATCTGTCTCATCTAATATTAGCTCATTCTCATGGCCCTCTTTCATGGAGGTATCTTGTGGATGACATTCATCAATTTTTTTCTTAAAATCATTCAACACAAACCCATTCATTAATTCCTTCTTGGTAGGCACTAAGTTTTACTCTCAGAATAAATAAGCAAGACAGTTTTTTTTATTTCAAAGACATTATATCTAAATACAGCAACAAACATAGAAATGAGCACATGCAATATCCTGAGGTGGTAACTGAAGTCCTGATGAAGTGGATCCAAAGTTTGGACTCATCTCTTGAGGTTTGTGAAGGCTTCCCAAGGGTACTCAGAATTGTACTGAGCCTGGCCAGAGGAATATTTTCCTTACACTAGCAATTCTAAGAGGATAGAGCATAAAAACCCAGTAAGAAAAGAAGATAGGGACACAAGTGTGTGATTGATATATTTATAGGGTGCAGTCAAGTTTAAAAGTAGACCTTAATATCTGATGAACAATGGTAGGGAGGGTGTGAGAAAAGCAACATGAGCTGGGGAAGGTTGACAGAAGTCAGATAACTGTGAGCTTTGAGTTTTGTCCACAAGATTGATATTTATGTTTGAAGCTATTGGAGAGTCAGTGTAGAGTTTATCAAAGGTGATGTTCAAGAAAATTCTTGCCACGTGGAGAGTTCTGAATCAGTTTCTGTTGTCAAATTCCTGGGGAAGTGATGAGGGCTGGAAATTGCACAGTGGCAGTGGGTTTGGAGGTTTGGGGAATGAGTATGGGTGGGGTTGAATTACATTATATAAAAATATCCTTCATTAATACTAAGCATAATGTCAGACATGTTATAATCATTATTTTTTCTTAATTCTGTCAATTATTAAATTAAATTTATATCTCTGTTCTGATCTAATGGGAGATAAATTGAGACTTATAGCAGAGTCATATTCTTTTCCAAGGCATATGCTCACATCTGGAATGAAGCTCACAGTTTGCTCCTAGATTTTGTATTTCACTAATGATTTTATTTCTTCATAAATCTAATTTTAAAAAACAGTGTGGGGGCAGTACAATGGTATCTCTGTTGAAGAATGCTTCCCTGTGCCTGCCCATGTAAAAATAAATAAATAAGTTTAAAAATCAGAGTGAAACATTGAAAAATTACAAGGATATAGAGACAGTTTCCAGAAAATCACACCCATTTTTGCTTATTCTGAACACCTTTCATCCCCAATACGACATTACATACATGGGTTATAAATGACGGTTTCTCAGACTCTCTTTGTTTTTGATGACCTGGATATTTTTCAAGTGTGCTGCAAAGTATTTTGTAAAATGTCCCTGAGTTGGAATTTGTTTGATGTACTCTTCATGATTAGACTGGGGTTACTGGTTATGGAAAAAGACACCAGAGTTAAAATTCTATTTTTTGTTACATTATGTATCCAGGGCACATCCCACCAATGTTGCTTTTCACTGTAGATGTTGACGTTCATCCACAATGCTTACCAGGTTTCCGCACTTTAAAGTTCCTCATTTTCCTGTTTTTCCATATATCAACTTTGGAAGGGGGTTAGTACTTTAGGAGTGGGAATCCACTCACCTTCTGGAGACAACAGTATCTACATAAAACTTTGCATACATCTGCATGGGAGATTTTTGTTTTCTTACTCATATATTACATAGTTTCTTTAAATCATTGTGGACTCATGATCTTTATTGTATACTTTGGTTTGTGATACAATAGTACTTTATTTATTTTGTTGTGAGGATTATTTCCATTTCAGCAGTGGGATACTTTTCAGAGGTGCTCTGTGTCTCTTGGATTTATTCCACTCATCGAATGCTTCATTTTAGTACCTACTTAATTTCTGGTGGTACAAGATGCTCCAGGCTCTTCCTGTATATTTCTATTCCAGGTCTAGAGTCAGCCATTTCTCCAAGGAAACTTTTATTGAAGAATAGTGTTAAAATAAAGGTCTTGGGCCACGGTGGCTCAGCAGACAGGAATGCTTGCCGGCGATGCCACAGGACCCGGGTTTGTTTCCCGGTGCCTGCCCATGTAAAAACAAATCAATAAAGGTCTTGGATTTATCCTGATCATTGAATGCTTCATTTTATTACCTACTTAATTTCTGATGATACAAGATGCTCCAGGCTCTTCCTGTATATTTCTATTCCAGGTCTAGGTTCAGCCATTTCTCCAAGAAAACTTTTATTGAAGAATGGTGTTAAAATAAAGGTGCGGTCACTATGTGTGCTCCGTGTTACTAGGACATCTAGGCACTCTCCAAAGACAGAGTAAGAAAATGTTTGTGTGTCTGCCAAGTTCTGCACATACACAGACCCGTAGATATGTCTACATGTAACCTTCTATCTATATTAACCTAATCATGCTGATGTGTTTCACTCTAAACCACTGACAGGTAGAACATTTACTGTCCTCCCCTTATTTATGTTTAACCACCCATTCTGCAGTGCAAAACTTTCTCTCCTTACCTGGCATCATCTACTTAATGGCTTGATTCCAGTATACATATGCAGAAGTGATAGGATTGTCAGCCTACACTCTGTTCCGATAAGCTTTATCCATTAGAATACACTACTTATATAGTTTCTGTCCCCTTTATTTTCCAGACTCCATTCATATCTAGTATTACCATTTCAGCACCTTTTCCCCTCATCCCCTCAGTAGGCATGTTTTATATGATTGTAGCACAATTAGATTGTTTTATCACATTTTGTGTTCCATCCTGGCACTCCTATTCTCCTGACAATTAAACTTTTATTTGCATATACGGAGGGTTGTCTTTTGTAAATGTCAGTTCAAAAAATGCATAAAGTCAGGTATCTATAATTATAGGATTATACAAAATAGATTCACTGCTTTAAAAAGTGCTCTCTGATTCACCTATTCAAATTCCTTCCTTCTCCCCAATCCCTTGAAACCAGTGTTCATTCTATTGTCTCTATTATTTGGACTAATCCAGGAAGTCATATAATTGAAATCATACTTGTGAAGGGTGTTTAGACTACTTCGCTTCAATTACCTGTAATCATGCAAGATGTATGCTTATTTTGTGACTAGAGGGAGCATTCATTTTTAACACTGAGTAATATTCCATTGTATTGATACAGTTGAGTGTGTTTATCCATTGAACTTAAAGGACATGGTTGTTTTCAGATTTTGGAGATTATACATAAAACTTCTATAAGACATTCATGTATAGGTTTTTATATGGATTTAACTTATCAAATCAACTGGATAATTAAGGGTACAATTCCTGGACTGAATGGTGAAACTTAAGTTTAGTTTTGTTAAATACTGCCAAACTGTCTTCTGGCTGCACCAATTTGCATTCTCACCAGCAGTGAATGAGAGTCTGTACTGCTCCCCAATATCAATAGCCCATGGTATTGTCAGTGTTTACGTCCTAAGGTATTCTAAGAGATGTGTGATGGTATATCACTGCAGTTTAATTTTGCAATTCCCTAACGACAAATGATGTTGAGCCAATTTTCACATACTTATTTGTCACCTACATATCTTCTTCATTTCACTTGCTGTTCAGAATTTTTGCCCAGTTTTTCCATTGGGTGTTATCTTTCTTTAGATGAGTCTTAACGATTCTTTGTATATATGAAGGGAAAAGTCATTTATCAATATCTACCATACAGCATAAGTTTTATATATTAATGAATTCCAATTAATAAATGTTCACTGTCATGGATCATGATTTGGGTGCTATTTCTAAAAACTGATCACCAAAGCACAGGCCCCCAGATTTTCTTGGATGTTTACTTCTAGAGGTATACTTCGCATTTTAATTTTGAGTAAAGGATTCATTTTGGGTTAACTTTTCTGAAATGTTTACAATGTTTGGCTACGTCCCTTTTTGTTTTGCATGTTCGTATGCCATTGTCCCACAGCATTTATTGAAAGATCTTACTTTTTCAATAAAATTGTTTTTGCCATTCATAAAGACTAGTTGACTGCATTTGTGTGGGTCTGTTTTTGAGCTCCCTAACATCTGCTTTCTGTGTCTATTGGATTCTCACATACTAGTTCATGTGCCTCTTTCACCAATACAACATGGTTTAAACATTGTGTCTTAATACTTACACTTGAAATCAGATAATATTCTATATTCTAGTTGTATATTCTCCAACTTCATTCTTCTTCAGTATTTTCTAGGTAGTCTAGGACTTTTGCCTTTCCTTACAAATTTTAAAATTATTTTATCAAATATCAGCAAACTAACTTCTTGACATCGGGAATGGGGTTGAGTTGAAAGTATAGATCAGATGTAGATGAAATGGTATATTAACAGTATTGATCTTTCTATCTATACAGATAGAAAATTTTTATTTTTTTAATTTTATGGTAATAATCTATATACAACTCAAACTTCTTATTCTACCATTTTCATCGTGCAATTTAGCAATATTAATAACAATAAAAATATTGTGCTACCATCACCAATATCCATGGCCGAACTATTTCATCACATAGTTCAAAACAGCTGGTCAAATGATTTTTGAATGAAATAAAGTCTAAGAGCATTTGAGGTGGAACATATTGCCTTAGGTAAAAGTTTAAAATTGGGGACAAGGAAGGCTTCTTAGCAATAGCATCAAGGAGAAGTAGGAACATTTGTTTACCCTGACATTTTCAGATAAAGGGCACTAAATCTCTATAAAATTAATGACAAACAATTAAGTCAATATATTTGCAATGCAAACCACAGAATTTATGTTAATTTGCTGAGAGCTGCTTGTACCTAAACCTGCCTTGCTCTGGTCTCTGTTCCAGCAGATTCATGAGTTACATGGAATCAGAGAATGAAACACGTGTTTCAGAATTTATCCTCCTGGGACTCTCAGAAGACATAGAAGCGCAGCCCCTCCTATTTGCTCTGTTCCTGATGATGTACCTGATCACTCTCACATGGAACCTGCTCATCATCATGCCCACCATCTCTGATGCCCACTTGCAAATGTCCATGTACTTCTTCCTTGCTAACCTGTCTTTTGCAGAAATCTGTATCACCTCCACCACTGTCCCAAAGATGCTGGTGAACATCCAGACAGAGACCAAAACTATAGGTTACGGAAGCTGCCTCACGCAGATGTATTTTTTCATGGTTTTTGGAGGATGAGATGACTTTCTCTTAACTGTAATTGCCTATGACCATTGCGTCGCCATCTGTCACCCATTGCACTACATGGTCATGATGAACCCCAGGCTCTGTGGTCTCCTGCTGCTGATGTCATGGATGTTGAGTGCTCTGGACTCTCTTTTGCATGGCCTAATGTTTTTGTGATTGACTTTTTGTACAGAGTTGGAAGTTCCTCACTTTTCTTTTGAATTTACTCAAGTAGTCCAACTTGCATGTTCTGACACCTTCCTCAATGAACTAGCGATGTATTTTGCAACTGGAATTCTGGCTATTATTCCACTCGCTGGCATCCTTTTCTCTTACTCTAAGATCGCATGCTCAATTTTGAGAATTTCATCACGTGGAGGCAAGTTTAAAGCTTTTTAACCTGTGGGTCTCATCTTTCAGTGGTGTCCTTGTTTTATGGTACAGCCTTTGGAGTGTATCTTTGTTCCTCACCTACACAAAACACAAGGGCAAGCACAATAGCTTCCATGATGTACACAGTGGTCACTCCCATGCTGAACCCCTTTATCTATAGTCTTAGAAACAAGGACATAAAGCATGCTTTAAAAATAATTTCCTGCTGAGAAAGTCTCTATGTACAAGGATCCTTCACCTCAAGTTTGGAAATTTACTCTACATTAACAGAAGTTAAATACTGGGAAATGTGAATCAAATTACTCATATCCGTGTATTTAAAGTTAATTTTCTTTATTACCAGCACTTCATCTCTACTTTTCATCCATCAAAAACTTTGTTTATTCTGCATTTTCTTTACATCATTTGACATCTAGGAATGTATTTCCAGAATTCAGTATTGCGCCAGACTCTTCTGCCTGAATATTCAGTGGTAAATGTTTAATACAGGTCATTAGTACATATAAAATTATTTAATTACTGGAGGGGCGGAGCTGCATTACCTACCTGAAAGAAGAAATAAACTGTTCTTGTGTTATATGCTTTTGGCGAAAACAATTTGTCATTTCAAATATTCTGTACCTGTTGCCAGGGTTGTGTTAATCAGCTCTTGAAATAAGACACATCCTGCACTTGAGTCACAATATGATGAAGTTTCAATAAGCCACATCCATCTCCATCTGTGACTTTCTCTTGTACAATCCATAAAAGTTAGGTAAGGATATAAGGGACATTACAGCCCTGATTCTTCATTCATTGGTGGTTTTACTAATCACTGGATTCTTTCCAGATATACAGTTTTGCTCTTTAAAAATTGTTTTTATAGGCAGGGACCTTTACAAGTAACTTTCCCTTAGCACTTCCTACACTCATAGACCTCCTTCACTGATTCTGAAGAGCAATTTGGGTCATTTTCACATTGCCAACTGTGTCTTTTAAAGTATTAATGCAAGATATTAAATAATAATATCACGAGTTTTTTGTAAATGTCCTGTGTTCTTTGTGAGGTAGAATACCACTAATGTTTTCTTCATCATCTGCTCCCTGAGGCATCTCTTTGATTGGCAAATTACAGTGATATTTTGAAATGAGAGATTGCTCTGAACTAATGCTCAGTTAGGGGAAAAAAAACGTGGTCGATTATTTTATTCACTTTATGTCTTTGGTAGAGCTGTGAATTCACTGATATTGCAATGTATTAACCCAAGGATCAGACTCTGTTTTAATCATACCCACATCACAACTATAATTTATGGAGAAAAAGAGATTTGATTCATGCAGCACTGCACATTTCTTGGTTTTGATTGTGCCGTAATCTGAGGATTAAAATTCTCAGCTTGTGATTTTTTGATGTCTCTCCAGGGCAAATAAAAGATTCACTTTACTCCACATTCATTGAGTTTGAATTATCAATAAAATATTTTATCACATAAACCAGACAGTTTTCCAAACGTCTTTGAAAAGCACTTTCTTTAGGGATGACTATAAACAATCTATTGTGAATCATACTTTGATATTGTTAGACATGCACTAGTTGTATACATTTATCCAAAGTACACAGCATCATTGTGGTCTCACTTACAAAAAGTTCAAGCATCAATTCCCAGAATCTTATCCCGGAAACTCCATGTGTTTTCAATCAGTTTCTGAATCTAATAATTTATTTGCATTTCTCCTTTTCTTCAGGCAGAAATCTCTTTTAAATATCTTTAAAAAACTGTGAAGTAATTTAGTAGCCATATTCTCTCAATATTTTTGACGAAGGTAGAGGTATGTCTTTTAACTAGAAAAAAACTGAATTTAAAAAGAACACTAGAAAACAGGAAATATGATACTTCTGCTCTCATCAGGAACATGGTATAATCAAGAAGACTCCACTAAATTGTTAGATCAGCAAATGCAACAATTTTTGCAATTCATGTAGTAAGAAGCTCTTCCCATAAATATTGATTACATATGCACCTGCTAGTTCACCATCCTCTCCAACACAGGATCCAAAACCAGAGGGAGGGAGAAATGCCCTTTAAGGGCCAGTCCACCTCATCCATGTCACACCATATCATGTAGACACCATGCAGGATGCAAAACTTACTTACGCTTGAGTGTCCTTCAGGAGGAAGGGTGATTATATCTCCTTCAAAATTTCCAAAGACTTCCTGTTTGCTTTCCAGTGCACCCAGCTAGTAGACAGGTTCTGAAAAGAAGATATTTCTTAGAGCATATCCTGAGTGAGTAATGGAAACCTTACTATTCTGCCTTATACACCAAATCTTCAAACTTTACTTCTATTACCATTTCAGCAATTCCAATTTTTTCTCAGTTAAAAAAATATTCCTGGGTTTGTTAGTAAAATTTTATTCTTCTCCAGAACCTTTAAATTAAGTAATAACAATTATAATTCAATCTGAACTGAGGGGATACATTTGTTCGCAGAGAAAATTAAATTTCATTCTTGAAAAATCTATATATGGATACACAAAAATAAAAATATTGTGTGCTATTTGTGAAGGAAATGCTGCGTTGGGTCTTGTTTGAAGGGAAATGTTGAAAAGTAATTACAATTTAGATATCTGCAAAGGAAATTTTCAGGAATCATGGTGAGAGATAAACACCATGTTACAGAGGGAGATACTATTATTTTTCCAGTAGAAATGGGGGACTAGATTGCAGTCTTCAAACTTTCAATGTTATGTTGTAGAAGGAGAAGAAGGCTCATTTTCAGTCAGTATGCTCTGCTCAATAGTATTCCATTGGATAAATTCTATGATTATTTACTGGACCTTTCCATGCAAAATTTAAAGCATACCAAAGAGATGTATGCTTTCTATTGGAAGATTAATTGTCAAGAGTAGGGGAAGTCAGAATAAACACTCTCAGAAACAGGGAACACGATTTAAATTCATACTCTGCAGAAAGCAGTAACAGAGCCCTCACCACTAAGAATGCTCCATAAAAATGTAGCCAGTGTCAAAGGGCATGTGTGTGATACATAGGAACATTGAATCTTTCCACCCTTGCCAAGAGCTGAGCTTCGAAGAGAAGCATTGGACCGAGCTCCAATGCTTGATGAGAGGGTCTTGGACACTATCTCCTAGTTGTCTTCCACTACTGTCAACATTCTCATTTTCCCTTCAATTTCAGATCACCTTCCTCAGAAGTATTGGATGCAAGCATATAGCTCTGGGATAAATCACGCAAACTCAGAGTATTGACCTGTTTCATCTCCTTGAGTTTCCAGAATGCAGATGTTTTGCTTTTATCTGTTACCTTGGGTGGAAAGAGAGTCAGTGGAACAAAAGAATCACTTGAATTAACTAGACAAGGTCTGTTGTTTTGTAGGAAAGAAATATGATGGCATGGAATGCTTTACACACAATACCTGCAGGAATTAGTGAAAATCTGCAAATATAAATTTGTTTTATTGTCTAAGATCTTTCCTGGATTCCAGTTTGGATTCGATTGCAGTCAATTTTCCTTGAGTTCCACATTAGGGAAATTTTAATTTTTCATAAGTGTACATTTCAACCCACAATCTTCTACTTACTTTGTTTTTATTTTATTAGAAGTTATGGTTTTCTTTCACTACTTTCAAAATTCCCTGTTTCTCTTTGACATCTGACATTCTGATTATAAAGAATGGCATCTGAAAACTCTTTCTCTTTGACATCTGACACCTTCTTCTCAAGAGCTCATGGATCATTCTCAAGGATAGGCCATATGCTGGGTCACAAAGCAAGTCTCAATAAACATAAAGAATTTGAAATTATACAAAACACTTTCTCATTTCACAAAGGAATGAAGCTGAAAATCAATAATAGGCAGAGTGGCAGAAAATTCACAAATATGTGGAGGCTCAACAACACACTTTTAAACAACCAGTGGGTCAAGCAAACAATTACAGGAGAAATCAGTAAATATCTCGAGGCAAATGAAAATGAAAACACAGGATATAAAATTTATGGGGTGCAGTAAAGGCAGTGCTAGGAGGGAAATTTATTGCTCTAAATGCCTTTATCAAAAAAAAGAATAAAGGGCAAAAATTGAGGAATTAATTGTCCACTTGGAAGAACTATAGAAAGAACAGCAAACTAAGCCCAAAGCAATCAAAAGGAAGATTACAGCAGAAATAAATGAAATTGAGAACATGGAAACAATTGAGAAAATCAACAAAACCAGAAGTTAGTTCTATGAGAAAATCAATAAGATTGATGGACACCTAGCGAGGCTGACAAAAAAGAAGAAGAGAGAGGATGCAAATAAATGCAACCAGAAATAGAAGAGTAGACATAATCACTGACCCTACAGAAATAAAGGAAATAATGAGAGGATACTATGAACAACTTTACACTAATAAATTCGACAATGTAGATGAAATGGACAACTTTCTAGAAAGGCATGAATAACCAACATTGACTCGAGAAAAAAATAGACAACCTCACCAAACCAATCACAAGTAAAGAAATTGAATCAGTCATTAAGAAGCTCCCAAAAAAGAAAAGTCTAGGACCAGATGGCTTCACATGTGAATTCTACCAAACATTCAAGAAAGAATTAGTACTAATCCTGCTCAAACTCTTCAAAAAAATTGAAGAGATAGGAAAGCTCCCTAACTCTTTCTATGAAGCCAACATCACCCTGATACCAAAGCCAGACAAAGATATCACAAAAATAGAAAACTACAGACCAAGCTCTCTAATGAATATAGGTGCAAAATTCCTCAGCAAAATTCTAGCAAATCGAATCTAGCAGTGCATTAAAAGAGTTATACACCATGACCAAGTAGGATTCTTCTCAGGTATGCATGGATGGTTCAACATAAGAAAATCAATTAATATAATACACCATATCAACAAACCAAAGCAGAAAAACCATATGATCACCTCAATTGATGTATAAAAGACATTTGTCAAAATTCGACATGCTTTCCTTTTGAAAACATTTCAAAGGCTAGGAATAGAAGGAAACTTCCTCAAAATGATAAAGGGAATATATGAAAAACCCACAGCTAACATCATTCTCAATGGGGAAAAACTGAAAATTTTCCCCCTAAGAT
This sequence comes from Myrmecophaga tridactyla, assembly GCA_004026745.1. NCBI lineage: Eukaryota > Metazoa > Chordata > Mammalia > Pilosa > Myrmecophagidae > Myrmecophaga > Myrmecophaga tridactyla. The sequence continues at coordinate 547 of PVIY010058660.1, read as the reverse complement.
CAGGAACAAGACAAGGATGTCCACTATCACCACTGTTAGGGAACATTGTGTTGGAAGTTCTAGCCAGAGCAATCATACAAGAAAAAGAAATACAAGGCATCAAAACTGGAAAGGAAGAAGTAAAACTCTCACTGTTTGCAAATGATATGATATTATATGTAGAAAACCCCAAGAAATCCACAGTAAAACCACTAGAGAAAATAAATGAGTACAGCAAAGTGGCAGGTTTCAAGATCAACACTTAAAAATCTGTAGTGTTCCTATACACTAGTAATGAACAACATGAGGGGAAATAAAGAAAAAAATTCCATTTACGATTGCAACAGAAAGAAAAAAATATTTAGGAATAAATTTAACTAAAGAGTCAAAAGACCTATACAAGGAAAACTACAAGAAATTATTAAGAGAAATCACAGAAGACCTAAATAAATGGAAGGGCATATCATGTTAATGGATTGGAAGACTAAAGATAGTTAAGAATTAAATTTTACCTAAATTGATTTACAGATTCAATGCACTACCAATTAAAATCCCAAAAACTTACTTT
>PVIY010058659.1:0-12378 GCA_004026745.1 Myrmecophaga tridactyla | reverse complement strand
CTCAGATTTAGTTACTCTTTTTTTTTTAAGTAAGATTTACGTCGAGGGAAATGCACCAATCTTAGGTGTACCGTCATAGTCCGTTTTTGAGGAAATGTGCGTTAATGATGTCTTGAGCAAAGAGAAATATGCAACATCTCTCAGAATGGTGGGATTCCCTTGAGGCTGGCCTGGAGCCCCGTCTCTGAATCCCCTGCAGGCCCACAGGGTGCCCAGATAAATAGCACCCACTAGTTATTTGTTTCAAGAATTCCTGGAGGCCCACAAACTCTATTTCTCCTGAACTCCCCTCAATCCCCCTTATCTGACTTCACGCTGACCTCCCCCTCCCCAGCCATGTGGCCTGGCAGTCCCCTGATTTCCAGCCTTCTACCTTCCTGCAACCTGCCCTCACATTAGGACACCTGACTCCCTGGATGACAAATACTGACCAGAGACGCCGGGCCCAGATCCTCAGGCTTAGGGGTAATAAGCTGGTTGGGTAATAATACCCAAGCCAGGGGCTTCAGCTTTCCCAGGGAGGGGGACGCACAGAATCTCTGGGGACAGCAAAACTGGCAAGAAGGGATTGGTGCTAATCAAGGAGACTACACCGTCAGCCCAGGAAAGGACCAAGAGCTTGGTAAGAGGTAGAAGGAAGGAGAGGTGGCAGGACTGACACGACCTGGGAGATGTGGGTCCTATCCACACACCCCCAAGCACAGCTTCTCCTTCGTTTGCTCTTTCTCGACGGTGTTGTGGCAGGATGGCCACCCTTAGCTGTGTTCCTTCCCCACTCCACCTGCACTTTGCCTAAAGCCTTGACCCCTGGAGACGCCAAGTCAAGAAGAAAGCCAGGGGTCTCCAAGGTTGCAGAACGACCTGACTCCTGCCTGCAACCCTGCATTCAGTGTGGGAGAGGATCCCATCAGGATTATCATTTACAGAGTTCCAGCGATATCCAGGGCCCAGGATTCACAGAGAACTGCACCGAAGTGCACAGATCCTGATTTTTATTTTTTTTTAATTTTTAAGCAGAACTAATGCACTAATATTTCGGTTTCCAGCCTTCCAGTCTTTTACCTACTCATGAGTTGTTTCTATATTTTAAAAATCGAATAACAAAAACAAAAAAGCACAAAAACAAACATTACATATGATATTTTGTAGTCAGCTTTTAAAAAGTTACTCTATCTTGGCCATTCTTCTATGCAATTTAAAATTATTGTCTGTGATTGTCTTTCACTTAAAATGTTTACCATGAAAATGTTAAAATCAACACAAAAGCAGCAAGGAGAGTAGAATAAACTACCACATAATTATTACCCATATTCAAGAATCAGCTATACTTTTGCCCATGTCCTCCTGTTTATTTATTTATTTTCACTTATGATAAAATGATTTAGAGCCAATCCCGCCACCATGTCACCTCAGCCCTCTATTTTTCAGCACACAGCTCTAAAATGTGGGGGCATTTCTTGTATAACCACAGTGCCATTAACCAGACCTCATAAAGTTGCTTGGTATCAGCTAATCCTCGGTCCATATTGCCAAAATGTGTCTAAACACGGCTGCCATCTTTTTAAATTGCCTTGTCTGAATCAAGGTGAGCAATACAACTGCCTGTGAAGCAGATGACTAAAGCTCCCCAAAACGCCCAGTCCTCGGGACCCGTTTCGCTGCAAGACCCTCTGGGTGAGGTGTCTTCCCTGCCCCCTCTTATAAGCACTGAGTCGCCTCTGTCCCAGCACATGAATCCAAGGATGAGACCCCACGTACCCAGGCGTACCTCTTCAGGGTTTCCAGCGGCTCCTTCCTGCTCATGACGCCTGTGTCGGGGTCCACCGTGGTTAAAATGCACCTGGACACACATACAGCATCAAACCAAGGCCATGGTGCAGGACCCTCCCCCCGCCCCCTGAGGGATGGAAGTGCCTTACCTGGAACAAGCTATCACCCTTTTTAATTCCACGTCACCAATGAGAAGCTCGTTCCAAGAATCCTAAGGGACAAAGCACAGGCACCCCTGAGCTCTTCTGGTCCTTATCCTGACACACAGAGGGAGGGACTTCACATGACTTGATCGAAACTCAAAGTGCGTCTCCTTCAGGAAGCCTCCCTGATTGATCCTGTAGGTCCCTGCATATGCGTAGTTTGTGTCCTCGCTGGTTAAATAGGAACACATCAAGAGCAGAGGCCAATAGCCTATTTCTTTTGTCATCTCCTGTGGAGCATTTACAAAGGGCTCCAGCTAGTGGAGTTCCTCAGGGCATTTACCTAGGGGTAAGTCAGTGGTGCCCGGTTTCCAGGCAAATCAAATTAATGAACTGAGCCCCTCAATGTGAGCAGGGGAGTCAAGACATACATACGTGAAAGATTAAAGATCAATAAACTTTTTTAAGGTTCAGAGGACAAAAAGATAGAAAACCATGTGTTGGTTTCACTGTTCAGGCAATAACCACTCTGGGATTTTAGAGAAACAAACTTTTTAGACTGGGAAGGGGTAGGTTTGATGGGACAAGTGAGACCTGAAAAGTTTCTTCAAGATAGGAGATTTTGAGAGACATGAAAGAAGGGTAAGGAGATTCCAGGTGGAGGAAGCAGCAATCAGAAGGCACTGAGAGGATAAAGGACATCTGGGCCCAGTCCTAGCCCTTCAGAGGGAGGTGGTGCCACGTGAGGTCTGAAGAAAAAGACCTGAGTTAAACCTGCCCTGTCCTTTGCGGATCACTAGCTAAAGACAGAGATGCAAACGCAGATACAAAGGGGGGCTCTTAATTGTTCACTTTTGCAAGACAGTCCAAAAAGCTGGGCACAAGTTAAGGCAGCCACCACCTGTTCTATGTACGTTTCTCCAGCAGGGGGCACTGTGGTGATTAAAAACTCATAAAAGGTGCAAAAAAGCAAGAAATGAGAATTCTGGTTAGGAACTTCATATATTATTCATTGGACAAATATTTCCAGAGTCCCTTCTATGTACAATAACAACTGTTGGGGATTGAGGCTCAGGTACATAAGGTAAAATTCCCCCCATAAGGAAGTTATCTATCTGGTAAAGGAGAGGAAAAGGAGAAAACCGTTGTCTGAAAAGCACACACTGTGGGCCCAGAACTGCTCTAAATACCATAGAATAATCCAGAAGAGTCTTCCTACCAGATAATACATTGGAACAATAATAAATTTAAGCTGAGATAAGTCTGGGTGTGGGAAAGGCACGGACAGAAAACTGTGGCTTTAGAGAAGAGAGGAAGCCTTTAGGTCTAACTGGTAATCAGAGCAGATGGCACCCTAACACCATGGATACTTCATCTGGGCTTTTAAAGGTCAGAGCTTCTAAGGTGGGTCAAGGAGCAAGACTGCAGGTGACCAGGAGACAGAAGTATATATTAGATTCTAGGCCTAGTTTGCAGGTCAGAATTTTTATTGGAAACAAAGATTGGGCAAGCAAATTGTGGCACGATTCCAGATGGCTTGGATGTTAGCATGGGAAGTTTGGACTTTTTAAGAAATAAGGAGCCACTGAAGACTTTTTTTCGCATGGGCAGGCACCTGGAATTGAACCGAGGTCTCCAGCGTGGCAGCTGAGAACTCTGCCTGCTGAGCCACCGTGGCCCGCCCTGAGCCACCATGGCCCGCCCCCACTGAAGACTTTTGACATTGATGAATCATCACAAACCTCTTTCAGTGGAAGCCCTTGCACTGGTGCCCTGGGAGGCCTGGCTTGCAGTGGTATTCAGGCCACTCAGCTACCCAGGCTTGAGGGAGGACGTCAGGGTCTGGGCTGGGACAGTGGCTGAGAATGGGAAGGGGAGCAGATGCGGCTGGTATCTGGGGGAACAGGGAATAGGGAGGAGCCAGGGGTGGCTCTTAAGCTCCACGCCTAGGTGCACGGATGTGGAGCCCTTGACTGGGATTGTGAAGTGTGGGGAATTGGGGAGGTGGTGGTGGAGAGAGAGCAGGGGGCAGACAGGTATGAGTTGGATACGTCAACAGAGCATGGCAAGACGCCCGGCAGATTGTTGGAAATGTGAACCCAGCACTCCAGAGAGTCCAGGGACGCACATCTGGGAAGGACCCACATAAGGGTCACAGATGGTGAATCTCAGGAGAGGCTGTGATCACCAAAGGAAGATAGAGAGACACATGGATGAAGGCCAGAGCTCTTGGAGCAGCCTACGTGAAGTGAGGAGTACACGGTCACCCAGCAAAGAGCAAGGAAATGCGGTCCAGGACAGTGCGGCCAAGGGAGGGATGTCCCCAGAAGCAGTACCTTTACTCCAAAGGGCAGGGAGGGTGATGATCGGAAAAGGTCACCAAACCTGGAGGCAGGAGACAGGGAGAGGGAGGCACAGATGCCCCCGCTGCGGCCCTGGGCAGACGCTCAGCTTTAACAAGTGACGGACAGGAGGGTGGAGGGTGATGGGCAAGAGGGGAAGCAGAGCAGGTCCATAATTGTCTGGGCTGAGATGATGAGGGGGGTCGCCTTCCAGCAGCTTCTGCGCAGCTCCTCAGCCTTCCTGAGAAAGCTGGGAGGGCTCCTACCAGAGGCACTTTTGGAAGATGCTTTTTACTTCAAAACCTTCCCTGCCACCCCACAGCCTGACACGAAGTGCCTTTCTTTGCTCTCAGCCTCCCCTCCTCTCCTGAGTCCCAGCGCCAAAAGGCAGTGGTGCTTTCCGGTCTCCACACCACTGAACGGTGACTCTATCCCTTTTGCCTTAACCTGGCTAATCTCTACTCATTCATTCATTTAACGAACAATGATTGGGCGCTTACTCTTCTAAGAACCAGAGATAGGGCAGTGGTCAAAATCCTTGCCCTGAAGTTGCTTAGGGGAAACACAATAAACAAACGCACAAGTAGACAGGTGTGTCAGGTGGGGCGTGTGCTACAGGGGGCAAGGGCTGAGATGGAGCTTCTGGAGGACGGCAGGGGAAGGCCTCCTAAGGTGCAGGAAGGGGGAAGGGGTGAACCGCACGTGGTGAGGAAACGGTAAGGCAGCAGAGGAACCAGGACGGGGTGGAGGCCAGTGCGGGCCGAAGCAGAGCTGATGGGCGGTGGGGAAGGATGAGGGGAGGTGATCAGAAATGAGGTCAGGTAGTTAATAGGACCCCATCTTCTCCTTGAAGAGAGATGGGGGACTCTGAGAACGTTTCGAGTAGAAGAATGACATGATGTGCCTTCGGTTTCACGAGAGCATTTTGACCCATTTGTTAAGAATACATGTAAGGAAGAGTGGGCTCAGGGAGCATTCAGGGATGAAAGCAGGGAGGCCAGTGAAGAAGTTACTGCAACAAACAGGATGAGACATGGTGGGGAGTTGGCCTGAGAAGGTGGGAAAGCAGAGGCCAGATTCTAGGAGCTGTAAGGCAGGGTCATCAAGATTTGCCGATTGTTTGAAGGTGGGAAGTGAGGGAAGAAGAAAACGGGGGTTCCAAGTTTGGGGTCTAGGCAACTGGAAGCCAGAACTGCCCCACACTAAGATGGGTAAGACTGGGCAGAGCACGTCTGGGTGGGAATTAAGCCCTCAATTTTGGACACACCTAGGTTGATACCAGGCATCCAAGTGGAGAAGTGAAGAGGGGAATGGAGCTGTCTGATGTAGGGATATTAAAAAGGGGACCTCAGTGTATGGAAGGTTTTTAGAGATACAGACTGAGGTATGAGTGTAGACAGAGATGAGAAAGGGTCCAAGGCCTCGGCCGAGGTGCTGTGGTCCAGGCTCACAGGCTGCTGCCCTCTGCTGCCTGCTGTGGCCTGTGTTGGCACCCTGTGGGTGCACCCTACCCCCTGAGCCCACACCTCCCCGACCCTTGGTGCGTGGGACTGCAGTGACCCATCCGTTGTCTAATCACCCTGGATTGTCAACTACTTAGGAAAAGCAACTCTGCTTCTTAAATTATCATTTCCCCACATATCTATTCGCAGTGCCCAGAAACAGGACCATTCACTCACTGGGTGATAAGTGAGCCATAAGCAAAAGCTGAGCCCAACTCAACCACCATGTTGTATCAACTCCAACTTAAAATACAAAGTGTTCCCAATGCAGAGTCTAAAACACTCAAGGGTTAGAGAGCTAAAAGCTTCCAAGGCAAGATTCAGCTCCAGGAAAGCTAGATCTGAAGCCCTATTTGGGGCCTCATCTTAGCACCTCAGAACTTTGGAGTGGGAACTGTCTCCTCCGTGACCTGGGGTGATGCTGCAGCAAGCAGCGGCATAGCTCACAGCAGGGAGAAAGGAGGCTTACAATGAACATCCGTTGCTGAGAAGGCTCTTGTCTACCACCTTTACTCTGATTACAGGACAAAACTATTCCCTGCCTCCCTATGGTACTCTACATGCCTCAGAGCTTTTCCCCAAACTGTCCTCTCCCTTAATTCTCACAGCTCCTGTTGAGGCAGGGGCAGTTGAAATTAACTGCATTTTACGATTGCAAACAGACAGAGCTTCAAGAGGTTCAATGACTTGCCCAAGTTTGTACAACCACTCATCGAAGGAGGTGGATTAGATTCCAGGTGTCCTGACCCCCAGCAGGCTCGGGGCTCCTTCTAGCCTTGTAGAGGAGACTCAGCTCCACTATTTTTGCAGTGTGGCCTTGGGCAAGCCTTCTCACCTCCTTTTCTGGCTGTAAGATGGGAAGGATAACTTGCATCCCATTTGCCAGGCAAGGTAAAAGAGACTTGGGAGGCTTGCACAAAGTCACAGAGAAGTTTGTGATGGAGCTGAAACCAGACCTCAGATCCTCTGGGTTGAATGTGGGAATCGACTGCCCGGTGTCCTTCTCTTTCAGCACATCTCGTTGCCTCTCTCATGGCAAAAGTGAAAGACAGAATTAGTTTCCTTCAGTATAAAGGGTTAGGACTCATTGTGTGGACTCTCCTCTCCTCTGTTACACAAGGAAATGGGCAGAGGAAGAATCACTTTCCTGCCCCTTTACCTCTCCCCTCCCATACACAAATGAGGCACAACCAGAACTCCTGAATTTCCATCTGAGTCCAGTCCTTCCATCAATTAACTAGTTGCCACCTGCCAAGCCTCTGGGCCATCAAATTCTGCCTTCATTGTGGACTTAAGAAGGGAGTTAAATGAGATATCCCAGACACTTGGGAAGGTAAATCCATTATGCTTCCAGGACGATATGGAGCACTGGAAGCCGAGCATAGGGCACCACGTGCAAAGCAACAGTGCAGACCTCTGAAGTTGGATTGAAGGTGGCCTCGGAAGTGTCTGTCATCTCGGGCTGCAGGCAGTGACTTCCCCACCCAGCAAGCCTGGCATGAAGTGTTTGTCTCCTCCAAGGGAGTAATCTACTACACGAGAAGCCCATCTTTAACAAGACATGCGTACGTTTTCTTTATTCCATGACCCACACAAACCATGTATTCTACGCTGGGTAAATCTGGCTCGAAAACTAAAGTGCCCACTTGGAATTCTCCTCCGAAGGCTCAGACCCTAACTTGCCTTCTGATGGAGTGTCTTTGCCCAGTACAGATTTACATTCTGCACACAGTAGCCTGCACTTACTAGGTGCTCAAAAAAACTAAAAATCGGGCAGTGCGACCATGGCTCAGTGGCAGAGTCCTCGCCTGCCATGCTGGAGACCCGGGTTCAGTTTCTGGGCCCTGCCCATGTTAAAAAAAAAAACTTAAGAACTGAACTGTTGTGTGGTAATGTGTCAGTAAACAATGCATCCTTCCGGCTAACCTCACCCAATATCTAAGACTCTCATACTTAAGGAAAAAAAAAAAATCCAAGGTAAAGAGCATGTAAAACCTAGCATTACCTCTGCATAGGCGCCACATCCTGAAATTATAATATTCGGCCTGAAGTTGGTTGCTTTAACTTTCTTCTCTAGCCTGGAGTTGAGATCCGCCAATGATGCCTCAGAAAGAATCAAGAACGGGCTGGCATCTGAATAAGCAATCTGAAAAAGAAATCGAAATCACTATACTACTGGATGGCACACAAATGAACTTCTCAGAGGTTATATGTGTCTGTAGTCCCTGGAAACCCTCATACACGTCATCTAAGTATTTCTCCTGTTCTTTTCTTTATAGAAAACCCATAGAGATTCGAGAGAAGGTTTAAATAAACTTTAAGATGACAGAAGTTGCATTGTGGCATGAAGAGAATTTGGCCTCCAATCCTACAGATGCCCCCAGGTATGTGCCCCTGGGGAAACCACTTTGCCTCTGCTTTCTCCAGCGTTTATTATGGTGGCTGGACTTGATAATCTCATTATGTTCCATAAGAATGTCCACTAATTCCAGGGATACTTATTTTTTATGCAACCTACAAATAAATATGAAGTGCTAATGTTGACCAACACTTTTTTTTAATGGTCACGGTAAAAATAATGTGTTTTCATACCAACTGTACTTTTTTTTTTAACTTTTTTATCGTATAATATAACATATATACAAAGCAAAGAAATAAAAACACAATGGTTTTCAAAGCACTCTTCAACAAGTGGTTACCGGACAGATCCCAGGGTTTGTCATGGGCTACCATGCAATCCTCTCAGATTTTCCCTTCTAGTTGCTCCAGTACATTGGAGGCTAGAAGGCATAAATATTTTTTAGCATCACAATTGACTTTTTTTTTCTTTTTTGTGAAAAATTATATGTATACAAAGAAGCAATAAATTTCAAAGCACAGCACCACAATTAGTTGTAGAACATATTTCAGACTTTGACATGGGGTTACAATTCCACAATTTTAGATTCCTACTTCTAGCTGCTCTGAGATACTAGAGACTAAAAGAGATATCAATTTAATGATTCAGCATTCATATTCATTTGTTAAGTCCTATCTTCTATATATATAATTCCACCATCACCTTTGATCTTTCCATACCTCTCTTTAGGGGTGTTTGGGCTATGGCTATTCTAAATTTTTGATATTGGAAGGGTCTGTCACTAATATGGGGTAGGGAGATGGAACTATCTAATGTTCTGGAGAGGCTGGGCTAGGTTTCAGGACTTATCTGGACCAAGGACCCATTTGGAGGATGTAGGTTTCTGGAAAGTTATTCTAGTGACTGGAACCCTTGTGGAATCTTATAAATTGCCCTAGGTGTTCTTTAGGATTGGCTGGAATGGTCCTGGTTGGGGGTTGGCAGGTTATGATAGGGAGCAAGGTCTACCTGAAGCTTGTATAAGAGCAACCTCCAGAGTCTCTCGACTCTATGTGAACTCTCTCTGCCCCTGATACTTTATTCATTACACTTGTTTTCCCCCTTTTGGTCAGGATGGAAGGGTCTTTCAATAATATGAGGTAGGGAGATGGAGCTATCTGATGTTCTGGAGAGGCTGGGCCCTCTAAGTTTCAGGACTAATCAGGTCCAGGGATCCATCTGGAGGTTGTAAGTTTCTGAAAAGTTACGCCAGTGCATGGAACCCTTGTGAAACCTTATATATTGCCCTAGGTGTTCTTAGGATAGGTAGCAATGTCTAACTGAAGCTTGTGTAAGAGCATCCTCCAGAGTAGCCTCTTGACTCCATTTGAACTCCCTCTGCCATTGATACTTTATTAGTTATACTTCTTTTCCCCCTTTTGGTCAGGATGGAATTGTTGATCCCACGATACTGGGGCCAGATACTTCCCTGGGAGTCCTTTCCCACGTCACCAGGGAGACTTCCACCCCTGGATGTCATGTCCCATGTAGGGGGGAGGGCAATGATCTCACTTGCAGAGTTGGGCTTAGAGAGCTGATGCCACATCTGAGCAACAAAAGAACTAACTCTTGGGCTAAGAACCTCTGCTACCTACATAAGGGTCACAGGTAAACTCTACTTTTCTTAGGATTTCTTGCAGCCTCATTCCTTTAAGGGCCATCCTAATTCATTTAAAGCACATGGATCTCAATATTCACACCCATTTGCACAACTGTGATCTAACACACAGTAGCAATCATAATCGTAAAAATTCTGCACCCCTTAGGCAACTACAGAAGAGAGTGAAGGTGATACTTCTACGTAGAACAGTTAGACCACACAGGCCCCAGAATGTGTACCCAAATAGGAGGGTCAACGCACAGGGGCAAAAATATAAGATTTCTCCAAATCAAGAGACATATATTACACTCGCAAGGGAAGGACTTCATTTCTGCCTCGGGCTCGTGAACCCCGCAGGCTGAGCCATCTGGAAACACGAGGGAGCCGTGCTCATCCAGAGATGCTCCTGGGATGGAGGCTGACCACTCACACCCCACAGGCTACAACCACAGGACTTTCTCTCACCTGATCTGCGGGCCGGAAGGCGTCCATGATTTGTTGAGAACTTCTTGGTCGCATGTGAGGCTCAAAGTACACCAGGCGGCAGGGCTGCGTCTTCAGAAAGCTGGTTATCCACTGGGCCGCAGCGTCCCCGCAGTCCCTGCCCTCAATCTCCAGGCCGTGCACTCTGTGCGGGGAGGGCGGGAGAAAGGACCAATGGGATCTGGAAACTCTTGGGCCCCTAATGTGTCCTCCACATAGCAGGAAAGCTGCACAGAAATACTCCAATGTGGCTGCAATTCCTTCATTATCAGGAGACACAGCCTCAATTCCCTGCCCTGACTCTACCATCTGTAGAGGCTTCTGGGCCTGAGGTCTGTTCTTTCATTGGATAAGCCTAAATGAAGGCACCGTGTTAATCCCAATCTTCAACATTAAAAAAATAATAATAAAAGAGATGCACTGCTGCACATCCCCACCTCAAGGGAACGCAGGGAGGAGAAAGTGAGATAATATATTTGAAAACGTACTGAGTTCTCCAGGAGAAAACCAATGCACCAGTATAAAATAAACCTACAGTTACTACAAAATCTGGTTCCTGCAACTGAATGTCAACCAGAAATCTGATATTATACTGATGCTATACTTTACCAATATAATGATGGTAAAACTAAATACGGCTAATGTACCTGGAAGTGTTCCATAAAACTTCAGGCATTACAGATAACAGAAGTAATAATCTAAGTGTTATGGATTTGGTTTCTAGTGGTAACCGTGGGATTGGACGTGTCTCCCCTGGCCCATGCCGAGTCACATGAAGTTGGGGGGAGGACTGCTGGGGAGCTATGTGGACTCCCACCCCGTGCAGAAGGAAAGGAATGCTGTGTGACAGGCCTGTGCGTCCCAAAGGGCAGGACAGAGCCCACAGGGTATTCGAGGCCCTGCAGGTGGCTCCTGGGACCAGCATTAAGTTACGGTGATTCCCGTCAGTGGGAAAACGCAGTTTCCTGCTCACAGATCTTTAACTTCCAGTGTCTGATCAATGACCCTTTTAATAAAGAAAGAACAGACCTGAGATCCAGAAGCCTCTACAGATGATAGTTTCTAGCTAGAACTTGGAAGCAAGTTAAGTGTCCCATATTAATTATTTTGGTTGCCCTTCTGCACAGAGGAATATGTAGCCACATTAGGTATCTTCTATACATAAATGGGCTTACTCTTTATTTAAAAGCGGAATCATTTTTTTAACCAGATAAAGAAGACTGGTTTGCGACTGGACATTAATCACAGTTGATCATAAAAACGCCCAAAGTTTAGGAAAGAGCAGACAGTCCGGTGTGCATCCTGCTTCTACAGTGACTAGCTCTGTGGCCTTTGGGTGATATTTCTTTTCCAGAATGTCAGTTTCTTCATCTATAAAATTATTGTGAGGATCATAGAAAGTCTACATAAAGTCCCCAAAACAATTCTCATGTGTGAGTTATGCTCACAGATGGCAATGACACCTCTAGTTTTTTTCCCAGTTATTTCCAGTAATCTTTGTATAGTCACTCCATAAGTCAAATATTTAATTGAACCAAACCACCCTTTCTCCAATTATAACGCACAAATGTGTTTATATTATTAAATACATTAGGAATATAGTATCCTATATTTTACTTAATTTTATTTAACTGCCCTTTACATAAAATGAGAAATGATTACTAACAGTGTCTGAGTCATTACATTAAACAATAAGAGTAGATGTACTCAAAACTTATATGAATTTAAAAAGCCATTTTTTATGGACGTATGCTATCCATATAGAAAAGCACACTGCCCTAAGTGTAAACCTGATGCATTTCACACACTCCATCCCACCCACTCTGAATTGACCTCCCAAAATTCAGAGGGCTAAAGCACAAAGATAAAGCCTATGGAGAAATGAGACCCTCTTAGCAACAACCACAGGAGCATCTGCCTTACTCTTTCCTGGATCAAGACGAAGCATAAATCAAATGAATAAAATAAACATGCCAAACTTCATACATCCAAATGGATATTAACTTTCAAAGTCACCTTGGGAAGTACGCTGGTTCTAAAGGATTATGTGCCCTAGCAAAGCCATGTCTTAATCTCTATCCGTCTCGTGGAGGTAGCTGCTTCTTTAAATCCTTATTCAATGTTACAGGTTGGAAACTTG
>PVIY010058658.1:0-12375 GCA_004026745.1 Myrmecophaga tridactyla | reverse complement strand
AGAAGCCAGGAGAGAAAGTTAGCAGATGATGCCGTGTTTGCCATGTGCCCTTCCAGCCAAGAGAGAAGCCCTGACTGTGTTTGCCATGTGCCTTCTCACTTGAGAGAGAAACCCTGAACTTCATCGGCCTTCTTGAACCAAGGTATCTTTCCCTGGATGCCTTCGATTGGTCACTTCCATAGACTTGTTTTAATTGGGATATTTTCTCGGCCTTAGAACTGTAAACTAGCAACTCATTAAATTCCCCTTGTTAAAAGCCATTCCATTTTTGGTATATTGCATTCTGGCAGCTAACAAACTAGAACAGTAAGTAATTCGTGGAAGAGACTATGAGATTATTTAAGTATCATTAGTTTCAGTATCCATTGATGACTTTTGCCTCAATCATTTATTACTCTGTAGTGATTTCCATTACTCTGAGGGTAATTTTCTAACTACATCTTTCATTCTACATTTGTTAGTTGCTATTCTATATAAGGAAGAACTTATACTTCCCCCCATTAACTTGTTTAGCCACCTACTGCTTACATCAACATGCCTCAGCCATTTTTATTTTATTCCATGTGTTACAACTCAGTACTGTTATTATCTATTTTGATTCCAAATTGTCCCACACTTAACCAGTGTGAATTCTTTCAAGCTGAGTCCTGTGTCCTTATGACAGGTCCCCATCAATTGCTATTTATTTATTTTTTTGGCTTCCAGACTTTGGCTTTATCTTGCAGAAATCAAAATCATTTGGAGTCATTTTGAGAGAGCCATCATTGAAGTAGAGGCTCTGACAAATTTATATTGCATTGCAGCTTGGGCCACTGAAGAAGCCACACCTGGGTTACAAGACGCTTCTCATTTTACTTGCTTTATCACAAGTCCCCCCCCCCCCACTTTCCTCTCATCAGTTTTATTAGATTAAAACACCCCAAAGAACCATTAGTCCATCCAAATAATGTTCAAATCTAGAGTTTGGTTAGAATTCTATGCCCACATAAAACAAACTAGTGGCTTTGGTATTTGGGCTCATAATAAGTGACATTACATAAAATGTAAAATTATAGGGAAAACTTAGGGATGCCTTCCCAAATTATGAAGTATTTCATTTAGAATCTTCTGTAATGTCAAGAAGACAGATGGCACACAAATCATACTAATCCAGCTCTTGAGCAGCAGAAGCACATAACTGCAAAGGCTACACTGTTTAAAAGATACAAATACTATATCAGGTTTTCTGTATCAGCATTTCAACATTTGTTTGTTTGTTTGTTTTTTAAACTGATCCTGCACGAGGAAAAAAGCCAGTATTAGTTAAATTGAACAGCATGTGGTAACCTACTAAGTTTGAATAGTCACTCCATGAAAACAAGTTAATACTTGATATTAAAAGATGAAGGGAAGGAATATTCACTGGTAGTCCTCAGTTTTGATCTCAAAAGCAGGCCTTACAATATTGACTGCATACAATATGCATTATTTGCCAAATTTAAAATTTGTCCTAATTAGATAATAACATATACTGCTGTTAGTATTCCCCATGGATGCCATTTTTCTTGTACTTCATTTCTTCAAAGTCAAATTCTGATCCTGTCATCCTCACAGATGTTTTTAATGTCATCGCAAGTTGTCTCAAAGTGAGTTGTAGCATCACAAGTGTGGAAAATAAAGATACGGCTTTCTTTTCCCAAATCTTACAAGGAGGTCACTGAGGCTAGCAAATTTCTATTCAGTTGGTTCTAAGAGCTCCAAACTGGTCTGATTTCTTTCTCAGATTCCTCAGTTTCCACAGTTGTACTATGGCATTGTACTTCCCTTCTGCTGCCACATTGTATGCAGAAGAAATCATGCACACATACATATCTGACTTCCAATTGACTTGGTCCTAGGGAATAATGCTCTGGCATGAATTGGCATTATTCATGTTCTCAATTAGATGGCTTAGGATACATATAACTCTGATCACCTGGCTCACTTTTTGTACCCAATCTTTTACATAACTGGGATCACAGATGAGCTGCTTACAGAGAGCAATCTCTCCTTCAGATTTTACACCAACCACTCTTCCATTCTGCACAATTATTTCTTCATTTGGTTTATTCAGCATGTAGGTACCTCCCTAAATAGCACTTAGCCTTGCAAATCCTTGTGGCAGTTCTCCAAGGCTGCCAGTGGATAAAGGTATGGGCTTTTGCCATATGTTGCCAAAGACTCACTGTAAAGTTTAATCCTATTAATGATTTCACAACATGGTTGATCTAAATAGTCATCAGTTCTATAAAAGGCAGGGGCATAACTAGTAAAATCTAAATATTGGCCCAAATCAAACTTTTTATACACATCTTGCTTTCAGTCTTCTTAGAGTGAACACCTTCAAATGTTTTAGGATCTTTCTCATTGAGTTTAGCGATGTACACTGGGAATTTTCTGAAGCCACATTTTTCAAACAGCCCCATTAAACTACACGCGAGGGCTTCTGTTTCAGTGGGAGGAAACCTACAGATGTTTCCTCCTTTATAAACAAAACTCCCTTCAGTCAACATGAAATCCAGGTAGCAAGTGGCCTCTGAATAAAGCAGCATCTTAACCATCTGACCATTAGCCATAAGGAACTTGGGACTGAAGTCAACATTCAGTCTCTTCCTCTTCCCGCTGATGCTGGTGTTGTTCCTGGTAATTTAAATCTTTTGTATAAATCTTCCTGTGGTGTTATAGAGTTTTGATCCATGTGAAGGACTTTCTTCCATTCACTGACATTATGACTAACAGGATACATTCCATCAGGCTGGTGCCCAGCGCGAACACGTGCCCCTCATTCATGGCGGAGAAGGGGAGGATGGAGGACACAAAACAGGAGAAATCTCAGGGACTCTCCAGAGCAAGGGGCTCTCTATCAACGTGGAGAAGGGGGAGGAACTGCTTAGGCCAATTTCGGAGCCCAAGGAAAAGGGAAGACAGGATCAGAGGTAAAACAGAGCTGAAGAGAAAGCAAGCAACCCCCCATCAATTTTTGTGCACAGCATATAGCTTCTCACTCTTTTGCATTATTTGCTGTTGTGCTAGTGCAAAAATAAATCTTTGGTCCTTACACAAAGATGATGGAGAATAATTATTGATTTAACTTTATTTTTTAATATTTGTATTCTGTTTTCCAGGATTTTTCATTTTCTTTGTGCCAGGTATTGATTTCAGACATTTTTAAAAATACTTATTGATATAAGACTAGACCAGATCAAAAATAAAACCAAGAAACAACAATAAAAGATATAACCAGTATTTATTTCCCTGAGAATGGAAAAATAGAGATAGTGGATATTGATCCAAGACAATGGAAAAAATTGTGATATTCCACAGTTCATGTGAGAGGAAAGACAATGTTAAAGATTACCATAAATTTTGAGAAATGGACAGAGACGAAAGATGAACAGGACTTCTTAGTATCTATAAAAAATTTCTGTATGTTGAACAGCAAGTATGTTTCATTTAATGACTGGTATATAGTCTATGTATTTGTGCAGTTTTATTTGTGGAGGTCTACTTACATATATCACATTTATGCCATTTCTATTTTAAATTATTCTCTCAATCCTATAGTGAAGGAGTAGTGTCAGGTAGTGTTTATCTCACTGATTCTCAGTACAAAGCATTATGACCCTTGTCTAGCAGCACGGTAGCCTTGCATTGGTACAGGCCACTAGACAAGCTGGAATGAAGCACGTAGGCATTGGGGCAGGATACAAGGGATGTGCAGATGCCTCTGAAACATGGCTTTTTTATGCCTTCAGTTTTGAAAGCTTTTGTAAGGATTCCTTAAAGGAATATGGAATGCAGAGTTTGGAATAGATTTCTAATTATGTGACCTTAGCTATGTTACTTAACCTTATTTAATCTTTTCATTTCAATTTTATCATCTCTAAAATGGAGCTAACAATAATACCTGCCTTGCCTATCCCATAGGGTTATTATAGTGAGCAAAAGAGGTATGCTACAATAAAACATTTGGTATGTAACAAAGAGCATATTATTATTATCACATTTTGCCCAAAGACATTTCAAGACTTGACACCATGTGTTGGAAATTAAGAATCCATTTTCCTTCATAACATTCATTGCAGTATAGGAGAGATGGAAATTTAAGAGCTGAGTTGGAAAAATCCACTTTGGGATGCCTAAAAAGCAGGATAGATGTTAAAAAGCATGATACATAAACCTGATATATAGTGATAAGAATGAAGCTAATCATGTCAGGATTGAGTTAATTCAGAACACAGGTAAGGAAGACACTGTCTGTATTTTAGAACCTCACCTACTCTTTGAGACCAAGGGAAGAAAGGTTTATTTTTTCCAGAACCTAAATTTTCTGTAGCATGTAATCTAACTCAACCTGTCTGGATAGCTCATTTAAACAACTGAAACACAGGGAGTCCAGAATAAGGATGAGGGCCTTTAATCCTGTATAGCTTAATATAATGCCTGAATATATCCCAGAATATATTAAGCAGATAATCAAAAAGTATTGACAAAGTCCCTTGAGGGATGTGAGAAAAAATATGGAACTATTAAACTTTACTACCAGGGAAACCCCTGATACTGTGTCAAACATTAGAGACAACCAAATCAATAGGACAAGCCCTTGATCTTGAGGCTTGCTCTTGTCAACCTTATGTAAGCTTGGCCTACCTATAGGTATGCCTAAGAGTTACTTCTGGAGGACCTCTTTTGTTGCTTAGATGTAGCTGCACTCTCTCTAAATCCAATCCTGTAAGTGAAATCATTGCCTTCCCCCACTACACGGGACATGTCATCCAGGGGTGAAAGTCTCCCTGGCAGCATGGGAGATGATTCCCAGCGATGAATCTGGCCCTGGCACCCTGGGATCAACAATGCCATTCTTACCAAAATGGGGAAAAAAGTAATAAATAAGGTTTCAGTGGTTGAGAGAGTTCAAATAGAGTCAAGAGGCTATTCTGAAGGTTACTCTTATGCAAGCTTCAGTTAGACATTGCTATCTATCATAACTTGCCAAACCCCAACCAAAACCATTCCAGCTAATCCTAAAGAACACCTAGGCAATATATAAGATTCTACAAAGATTCCATGCACTAGGGTAACTTTCCAGAAACCTACTACCTCCATATGGGCCCCTGGACCAGATTAGTCCTGAAACCTAGAAGGGCCATCCTCTCCAGAACATCAGCTAGTTCCATCCCCCTACCCCATATTATTGAAAGCCCCTTCCAATGAAAAAGTTAGAATGGGCATAGCCCCAGTACCCCTAACGAGTGGGAGAAAGATCAAAAGTGATGGTGGGGTTATACAGGATTTAAAAGAGGAGTATGATTGTTGAATCATTATATCAATATTTCTTTTAGTCTCCAATATCTTGGAGTAGCTAAAAGTAAAAACCTAAAATTGTGGAACTGTAACCCATACCAAACTCTAAAATCTGTTCTACAACAGATTTTCTAATCGTTGTGCTGTGGTTTGATATTTATTGCTTTTTTGTATATATGTTATTTTTCACAAAAAAGTTGATTGTGATGTTAAAAAAATTTTTTATTCCTTCTAAGCCTCCAATGTTCTGGAGCAGCTAGAAGAAAAAATCTGAGATGATGGTATGGTAGCCCATGACAAACTCTGGGATCTTTCCTGTAACTACTTCTTGAAGAATGTTTTGAAAACTATTGTTTTTTCTTCCTTTGCTTCATATATATGCTATATTATATAAGGACCAAAGTTTAAAAAAAATATGACACAAAAAATCTCCATGAATGGGTCATCCCAAGGAAAACTTCAGTGCTGATGTTGGTATTCTTTGGAACCCATTCATTTTCTCTTTAAGCACTTTTCCAAGAGGTAAACTAGTTACTGAAAGCCCCTTGCACAGCATTCAGGCCTGTCCTTCATATGTACGGGATTTCCCTTCCACCTTCTTCACATTTTATGTTTTGACTGTTTAGGTGCTTCTGTCTGCCAGGTTTCTTTCCCTAGGTGTGAATTGCTCATGTGCTCAATTGTGTTAATTCCCCTGAAGCATATGCTTTTAGGAAGAGACCTTAGAGATTCATTCATTCATTCAAAAATACTTTTCAAGCACCTCTTCTGTATCAGGTCCTGTGTTAGGAGCTCAGACTTTGACAATGCACACTACATACACTGATTCTATCCTCAGGTAACTTACATTGTGGTGGGGGAGATAAGTAATTAAACAATCAGTAATTCCAGTAATAATCATAAAAATACCAAGAAATACCTGTTGAGCCCTTACTATGTGCCAGGTACTGTTCTAAGCTTTTCACATGAAAAATCCTCCAACAAACCCATGAAATAAATATTATTAAAATTCCTATTTCACGATTTAAAAAATTAGTGCTTGGGGGCAGTGCGACGGTGGCTCAAGAATTTTTGCCTGCCATGCCGGAGACCCAAATTCGATTCCCAGTGCCTGCCCATGAAGAAAAACAAAATTTAAGGAAAAAAAAAAAAAGTTAGGGCTTGGGCAGCTTAAGTGATTTTCCCAAGGTCACAAGGTTACTATATGGTCGAAGCAGAATTTAAACCCAGGCAGCTCCAATATCTCCATTTTTTTCCTTCTTTTCTTTTTTATTCTTATTCTGCATTATTTTTTGGATAAGGAAAGTAGTACCTATTATAGAGGTATACACTCATGTAGATTAGGGGTAGGAATGAAAAACTAGCTGAGGAAGTGTTGTTTAAGCTGAGACTTGAAAAATGAGGTTAGTATCTTATTTAAAATGAATTTCTTATGGAATTATCAGGGTTCTTATGTAGGACAATGGCAGGGGAATGATTCTGGCAACAGAACCCAAATATCATTGCTGAAATGGCTATTTACTCTGGTTATGCACAAGCTGGACTCAGGCCCATAAATAACACCAGTAGCACATTGGCACAAGGAGAAAACATGGATGAGTCAATCAAAATAAAGAAAAGCAGTAGATCGAGGCTTCCATTATGTCAAATTAATTCCCTAGCTAAGAAGGGTGGGGAGAATTTGATTATGTAAATATTAAGCACACACACTTAAAACCCAGAATAAAAGAACCTATTAATCTTTTCTTCCCATTCTTAAAGCCAAGTGGTAAAGTACCTCTTCTAGGAAAGACATGTTGAATTATGCAACATATACTCACTGGTCAAAGCATACAGATTAATACAGACAGCATTAGGCAGAAAATGTGGGCAGATAAAGCTTTTTTTCTATGCTCATTAGGATCCTATTTTGTTCTCAAGGAAGGAAAACAAAGCATACAGAGTAAAAAGCAAACAAACAAATTTGTTATAATTATCACTTTTTATTTTTGGACTATTAGAGATCATTTAGTCCAGCTCCTTCATTTTGCAGATGTGAAAATGGACCAAGAAAGAAGTTTTTTGCCTAGGATCACACAGATAACTCCTGGCACCATGAACAATGAAATCTAGACACCCTTACAATACAGCACTTTGCCTCAAGCTCCTGTAGCATGCATCTGTATTATGAACAGTTTAAATTCCTACCATTTGCAATAGTTTTATAGAGCGATTTTCATGTTAAGCTTAAATTTTTGGTATGAATTTTGACAAACTTTGCTGAAGTGATGCAGCATTGTTTGCTCTTGAGCCCTCTGGCTGTGTTAAAAAAAAACCCTAGTTTCATGGCAACATGCCATTTCTGCTTTTTGTTGAAGGATCACGGTATGTAGGTGGAGATGACAAACACTTTCCTTTTGCTGTGAGCCAACAATGCCAGAAGCTGCACACAAAACCTGAGCAAGTGCAACCCTACTGGCCTGATATTCTAAAAGGAAAAAGAATAATACAATAGGAGAAGTGGATGATTTAAGCCAGGGAGGAGAAGAAGGGATGATAAATAATATTTATAATTTCATTTTGTGACTTATATCATCTTTTCTTGACTGCATTTCAAACTGTGCAAATTAACTTTAAGGTGAATATACAGATTTTAGAAGAAAGGAATGATGAACCAGAAGAACAAAGATTCAATATGAATGTAAAACACTGAACTAGAAAAGGGGACAAAATAAATGTGGAATAGGGAAAGGAAATAATTTAATAGGCCAGATGGTCTCTGCTGTAATTCCAGATCCAATCAATAGCAGTGTATCAATTAGGGTCTAACCAGGAAAAGAGAAACCACTCTAGATCTTTCAAACAGAAGGCATTTCATACAAGGAAATTATTATTCAAGTGATGGCAGAGCTGAGAATCCAGGTTGGGGATGGTGAGGCAATAGGAGGCAATAATTATAACTAGAACTGAAGATGTGAAAAAGTAGGTGGGTAAGCAGAGCCTGGCACCTAGGATCTTCCAGAAGGAGCTGGGGCCAGTGGAGGCTGCCTTGTGGGAGATGGGATAATTGAAGGAGGGGCTGCTTTGTGGTCATTAGAACTCTGCAAAAGAACAGTTGCTGCAAGAGATACCACAGGAAGCAGAGATGGAAAGAAGAAAAATACTCTGGTTTTCCCTTCTTGCCATCTTTCTACTGCTTAATATACCAGGAAGGTAAAGAAGCCTGGAAAATATGGTTCCATTTGAAACAAAGCTGAGCTGGGAAAGGGCAGAATGAATCAGATTACTCGGGGAGTTGACCGGCATTTGGCACACTTAATGAGGACTGATTTCAGCAGACTCTGCTCCATTGATCTCTGAGCCAATCCCAATTGGAACAAGTTTTACAGTAGGCGCTCCATTTACCATCCAAGGCCTGGATCTGGCCATCTGCCTCTCTAAAGTTTCAGAGGTGAGCTCTAAACTCATTGTCAATTCACCAAACATCAGTTTCCCAAAACAACCAAAGCATCTGGGCCATCCATAAAGCTAATCTCTAGTTCATCACAGGAACCTCCACCGAATTTACTGCACTTCATTGAGACCTTGACATCCTATCCAAGTCCTAATAAATCCCTCTTCCAGCAGATGTGAGCAAGGCCTGAACTCTTAATTTGGGCCAGGATGCTGATCCAAAATGGATTGAGCATCTGGTGCCTCAGTGCAACCACCTCTCGAATTCCTGCATTATCAGTGGTGGGAGACTCCAGGCTCTGTGCCCTCAATCTCCTAACTGGATGTCTTTGATATGGCCAACAGCAGAATTTCCCTTGAGATAGGATGCTTTGGTCTGTAGACTATAAGCCTTTGGAGCCAACAGAACCACAGTTAGTTCCCTGTGATCCACTAAGCGGCCAAACTATTTTTTCCTTATCTATCTTCTTTCCTTCAGTAATTTGCCACTCATAAGAGCTATTATTTAGCACAAGATCGTTAAACAGTATATGAGTGTGAGATACAAATAAAAGCAAACTTCTTTTGGAGACTCTACCTTTTGCCCCTAGAGAGAATTCAAAAGGCTGTTATTGAAGTTTTCCTGTGGAGTGCTCTCTTCAGGAAGTGGGCAGACAACTCTGAAAATTTAAATGTAAGAGTAAATTGTGAATAATCCTTTTGAAACTGAGGATTGTGCTCTCTCTTCAAGACTTCAAACCACTCCTTTACAGAAGACTCAAGCTTAAATGAAGAAGAACAAACTGTACCAAAGCCCAAATCGATTCTGAGGACATGATTAGATTCTCAGTCACTTTTCCATCTCCTTGACGGAGCAGGGATGGCTCCTTCTCTTTCTCTGTTGCGTTCTGGCAGTAATAGTTATAGCAGGGTGGTGACCATGTCGAGACTGCAAATTATGGATTTCTGCCTCTGCATGTAAAAGGTTACAGTACAACTCAGGAAACTAGATTGAGCCCCATATACCAAGCACTTCCAGCCAACAATCTTTTAACTTCTGCCAAGGCTTTTATTTTCACTAAAGTAAAGTTGCTCTGGCTCCAAAAATAACATCTGTTGCTTAGAGTAACATTTTCAAACAACATAATAAACAGTCCTTCCAGAAAATATACACTCTGTGCTTCCCTAAAGGATCTGACAGAATGGATGATGTGGGATTCTGGGCTCTCTCATTTATGCATTACCTGTCCATGGGCAAATTAGTTGATGGGAGTGGGGGCATGAGTCACTATGCACCAGGTACCTTCATTTGCAGGTTGCAGTGACTAGAGTGGCTTTAAATAACAGCCCTATCCATACATACTGAGCAGGGTTTTCCTAGCAGAATGTATTTTTATTCCTTTTAAAAATTAAACTTTTTTTGAGATAATTGCAGTATCACATACAGCTGTAAGACATAATACAGAGGGATCCTATATACTATTTACTGAGTTCCCCCAGTGATGACATCTGGCAAAACCATAGTACAATATCATAACCAGGATATTGATTGATACCATCCATCAATCTTTTTCAGATACTGTGGTGGTATAAAGCTATACATCCCAGAAAAACATGTACTTAACCTTAATTCATTTCTGTGGGTGCAAACCCCACTGTTAGCAGTTCCTTCTGATGAGGTTGCTTCAGTTAAAGTGTGGCCCACCTCAATCAGGATGAGTCTTAATCCTGTTACTGGATCTTTTATAAGCAGAATAAAATCAGAAGGATAGAGAGAAAGATACAGAGGAAGGAGCCAAAAGCCAAAAGTCACAGGAGCCCGAAAAAGAAGGGAGAGACCAAGAGAGGTCACTACATGCATTGTCATGTGACAGAGGAGCTCAAGACCAAGGATCAGGGCAGCCAGCCACAGAATGCCAGTCTTCAG
This sequence comes from Myrmecophaga tridactyla, assembly GCA_004026745.1. Lineage (NCBI taxonomy): Eukaryota > Metazoa > Chordata > Mammalia > Pilosa > Myrmecophagidae > Myrmecophaga > Myrmecophaga tridactyla. Next base: position 1,715 of record PVIY010058658.1, on the reverse strand, counting down.
GAAGTAAAGCAACCCCTTATGATGCCTTGATATGGACTTCTCCTAATCTCAAAACCACGAGCCAAAAAATTCCCATTGTTTAAGCCAACTCATTTCATGGTACTTGCCTCGGAATCCAGAAAACTAAAACAGATACCCCAGTATCTTGTTTTGTGTGTATGTACATATGAGTGTGTATTTAGTTCTATACAATTCTACCATATTTGTATGTTTATGTATCCACAGCCACAGTCAAGATATGCAACAGTTCCGTCACCACAAGGATCCCTCATGTTGCCCTTTTCTGACCACACCTTCTCCTTTCCTTCATCCACGGCCAATCACCCCCCACCTCCAACCTGCTCCTTATCTCTTGGCAACCACTATTTTGTTCTGCATTTCTAAAATGTTTTCTTTTCAAAAAATGTTATATAAATGGAATAATACAGAATGTAACATTTTGCAACAGTCTCCTAACTGGTATCTATCCTTGCTTCTAGCCCTGCCTCCATCCAATCCAGCCTCCACTCTGTAGCCAGAGTGTGGGTGCTGGTTCTGTCCCCTGGCTTCCCCAACTAGTTAGGGCTAAGGGAAGAGACCCTGGTTTGGTTTGTTAAATTGTGACACCTAGCATCAGTACCTGGTACCTAATAGGTGATCATTAAATGTATGCATGTATATATTTATTTAAATTTTTATTGTAATAACATATACAACATAAAATCTCCCGTTTAAAAATTTTTACAAACACTTCCCTCCCCCTTTCCCATTCCCGTTTCCTCTAGTAATCACTAATCTGCTTTCTCTCTCTGTGAATGGGCTATTTCTAGTCATCTCTTAAAAGTGATGTACAATTTTTGTCCTTATGTGTCTTGCTTATTTTATTAAGTATGTTCTCAAGGTTCTTCCATGTTGCAAACATCTCATAACTTCATTTTTTATTATAGCTAAATAGTATTCCATTGTGTGTATGTACCACATTTTGTTTATCCATACACCACCACCATCCATTATCAAAACTTTCCATCACCCCAAATAGAACTTCTGTGCCCATTAAGCATGAATTGCCCCATTCCTCACACCTCACCCTTGTCCCTGGTAACCTGTACTCTACTTTCTGTCTGTATGAATTTGCATATTTTACCCATTTCACATAAGTGATATCATACAACATTTGTCCTTTTGTGGCTGGCTTTTTCACAACCCGTGATGTCTTCAAGGTTCATCTAATGTTGTCACATTAGCAGAATATATTTTAAAACTGGGGTCATGGTGCCTTGGGATAGGTAACAGGGAGAACCAAGGAGGTTAAAATAATAACTGTAACAATCCCAGAACAGCACATTTTTAGATTCCCTGAATGTTTTTCTTCTTCAGACACCACCTAGTCCCATCTCCCTTAGTCTTCAGTATTACTTTGCAACTTGCTAATTTTAGAACCTTATCATCTCCATCCCTCCCTAACGATCTTTCAGAGATGAAAGATAGACAGAGGCCAAGAGGTATGTGGGTCGTGGTATGCTCCATGACTATTAAGAGCTTCCATGTAGGTCACCAGTTACAGGAGAAGTGGAAGAGAATATGTAGGCTGTATATAATCATTATCACTATGGGAGGTAATTCAAAACACACATTTCTTTACACACAGAATGAAGAAGGTCTTAGCTCCATGAAAACTCATTATTTCTAATTTGAGCAAGAAATAAAAAAGACATTGATATTGTTATTGACCACTG
>PVIY010058657.1:0-12341 GCA_004026745.1 Myrmecophaga tridactyla | reverse complement strand
AAGGAAGTTGAGCATCTTTTCAGGTGTCTTTTACCACTTGTATTTCCTCTTCTGGGAAGTGTCTGTTCATATCTTTTGCCCATTTTGTAATTGAGTTGTCTGTCTTTTTGTTGTTGAGTTGAACAATCTCTTTATATATTCTGGATACTAGACCTTTATCTGATATATTGTTTCCAAATATCATCTCCCATTGTGTAGGCTGTCTTTTTACTTTCTTGACAAAGTTCTTTGATGCACAAAAGTGTTTAATTTTGAGGAGTTCCCATTTCTTTCTTTCTTTCTTCAGTGCTCATGCTTTGAGTGTAAGGTCTAGGAAACTGCCTCCTATTATAAGATTTATAAGATATTTCCCTACATTTTATTCTAACAGTTTTTTGGTCTTAGATCTAATGTTTAGGTCTTTGATCCATTTTGAGCTAATTTTTGTATAGGGTGTGAGATATGGTTCCTCTTTCATTCTTTTGCATGGGGATATCCAGTTCTCTAGGCACCATTTATTGAAGAGACTGTTCTGTCCTGGGCGAGTTGGCTTGACTGCCTTATCAAAGATCAATTGTCCATAGATGAGAGGGTCTATATCTGAGCACTCTGTACGATTCCATTGGTCAGTATACCTGTCTTTATGCCAGGACTATGTTGTTTTGACCACTGTAGGCTCATAATATTCCTTAAAGTCAGGTAGCGTGAGACCTCCAACTTCATTTTTCTTTCTCAGGATACTTTTAGCTATTCAGGGCACCCTGCCTTTCCAGATAGATTTGGTTATTGGTTTTTCTATTTCTGAAAAGTAAGTTTTTTGGATTTTAATTGGTATTGCATTGAATCTGTAAATCAATTTAGGTGGAATTGACATCTTAACTATATTTAGTCTTCCAATCCATGAACACGGTTTGCCCTTTCATTTATTTAGTTATTCTGTAGTTTCTTGTAATTTTCTTTGTATAGGTCTTTTGCATCCTTTGTTACATTAATTCTTAAATATTCTATTCTTTTGGCTGCAATTGTAAATGGAATTTTAGTTTTAATTTTCCCCTCAGATTGTTCATTACTAACGTATAGAAACACTACAGAGTTTTGAGTGTTGATCTTGTAACCTGCCACTTTACTGTACTCATTTATTAGCTCTAGTAGTTTTGCTGTGGATTTTTTCGGGGTTTTTGACATATAGTATTATATCATCTGCAAACAGTGAGAGTTTTACTTTTTCCTTTCCAATTTTGATGCCTTGTATTTCTTGTTCTTGTCTAATTGCTCTGGCTAGAACTTCCAACACAATGTTGAATAGCAATGGTGATAGTGGATATCCTTGTCTTGTTCCTGAAATTAGAGGGAAAGTTTTCAGTTTTTCCCTATTGAGGATGATGTTAGCTGTGGGTTTTTCATGTATTCCCTTTATCATGTTGAGGAAGTTCCCTTCTATTCCTATCCTTTGAAGTGTTTTCAACAAGAAGGATGTTGAATTTTGTCAAATGCCTTTTCTGCATCAATCAAGATGATCATGTGGTTTTTCTGCTTTGATTTGTTGATATGGTGTATTACATTAATTGATTTTCTTACATTGAAACATCTTTGCATGCCTGGGATGAATCCTACTTGGTCATGGTGTATAATTCTTTTAATGTGCTGCTGGATTCAATTTGCAAGAATTTTGTTAAGGATTTTTGCATCTATATTCATTAGAGAGATCGGTCTGTATTTTCTTTTCTTGTAATATCTGTGTCTAGCTTTGGTATGAGTGTGATGTTAGCTTCATAGAATGAATTAGGTAGGCTTCCCTCCTCTTCAATTTTTTTGAAGAGTTTGAGCAGGATTGGCACTAATTCTTTCTTGAATGCTTGGTAGAATTCACATGTAATACCATCTGGTCCTGAACTTTTCTTTTTGGGAGTTTTTTAATGACTAATTCAATTTCTTTATTTGTGATTAATTTGTTGAGGTCGTCCACCTCTTCTCGAGCCAATACTGGTTGTTCATGCCTTTCTAAGTTGTTCATGCCTTTCTAGGAAGTTGTCCATTTCATCTATATTGTTGAGTTTATTAGCATGAAGTTGTTCATAGTATCCTCTTGTTGCCTTCTTTATTTCTGTGGGGTCCATGGTTATGTCTCCTCTTCCATTTCTGATTTTATTTATTTGCATCCTCTCTCTTCTTTTTGTCAACCTCACTAAGGGTAAATCAAGCTTATTGCTTTTCTCATAGAACCAACTTCTGGTTTTCTTGATTTTTGCGATTGTTTTCATGTTCTCAATTTCATTTTTTTTCTGCCCTAATCTTTGTTATGTCTTTCCTTTTGCTTGCTTTGGGGTTATTTTGCTATTCTTTCTCTAGTTCTTCCAAGTGGACAGTTAATTCCTCCATTTTTGCTCTTTATTCTGTTTTGGTATAGGCATTTAGGGCAATAAATTTCCCTCTTAGTACTACCTTTGCTTCATCCCATAAATTTTGATATGTTGTGTTTTCATTTTCATTTGCCTTGAGATATTTACTGATTTCTCTTTTATTACTTGACCCCTGGTTATTTAAGGGTGTGTTGTTGAGCCTCCATACATTTGCAAATTTTCTGGCCCTCTGACTATTATTGATTTCCAACTTCATTCCTTTATGATATGAGAAAGTGTTTTGTATGATTTCAATCTTTTAAAATTTATTGAGACTTGCTTTGTGACCCAGCATATGGTCTGTCCTTGAGAATGATCCATGAGCACTTGAGAAAAAGATGTATCCTGCTGTTGTGGGGTGTAATGCTCTATAAATGTCTATTAAGTCTAGCTCATCTAGCTCATTTATTATACTATTCAAATTCTCTGTTTCTTTATTGATCCTCTGTCTAGATGTTCTGTCCATTGATGAGAGTGGGGAACTGAAGTCTCCAACTATTATGGTAGATATGTCTATTTCTCTTTTTAGTATTTTCAGTGTTTGCCTCATGTATTTTGGAGCACTCTGGCTTGGTGCATAAATATTTATGATTGTTATGTCTTCTTGTTGAATTGTTCCTTTTATTAATACATAGTGTCTTCTTTGTCTCTTTTAATTGTTTTACATTTGAAGTCTAATTTGTTGGATATTAGTATAGCTACTCCTGCTCTTTTCTGATTGTTGTTTGCATGAAATATCTTTTCCCCACCTTTCACTTTCAACCTATGTTTATCCTTGGGTCTAAGATGTATCTCCTGTACACAGCATATAGATGGGTTCTGTTTTTTAATCCATTCTGCTAGTCTATGTCTTTTGATTAGGGAGTTTAATCCATTAACATTTAGTGTTCTTACTGTAAGGGCAGTATTTTCTTCTACCATTTTGCCTTTTGGATTTTATATGTCATATCTAATTTTTCTTCTTTTTACTTTTACTGATAGTCTTCATTTCTACACTCTTCTCCACACCTCTCTCTCCTGTCTTTTCCTATCTGTCTCTAGTGCTCCCTTTAGTATTTCTTGCAGAGCCAGTCTCTTGGTCACAAATTCTCTCAGTAATTTTTGTCTGAAAACGTTTTAATTTCCCCCTCATTTCCCCCCCTCAATTTTGCTGGATATAAAATTCTTGTTGGCAGTTTTTCTCTTTTAGTATCTTAAATATATAATACCACTGTCTTCTTGCCTCCATGGTTTCTGCTGAGAAATCTTTGCATCATCTTAATTGGGCATCCCTTATATGTGATGATTGTTTTTCTCTTGCTGCTTTCAAGATTGTCTCTCTCTCTTTGACCTCTGACATTCTGATTAGTAAGTGTCCTGAAGTATGTCTATTTGGATTTATTCTGTTTGGGGCTTGCTGCACTTATTGGATCTATAATTTTCAGCCTTTCATAAAAGTGGGAAAATTTCAGTGATACTTTCCTCCATTAGTTTTTCTCCTCCTTTTCCCTTCTTTATCTTTCTGGGACAACCACACCACGTATGTTCATGGATTTTGTGTTGTCATTCAATTCCCTAAGACCCTGCTCATATTTGTCCATTTTTTCCCCTATATTTTCTTTTGCTTGTTGGATTTCAGATTTCCTATCCTCCAGTCCACTAATCCTATCTTCTGCCTCTTGAAATCTAACATTGTAGTCTTGCATTGTTTTTTTCATCTCTCCCACTGTGCCTTTCATTCCCATAAGTTATATAATATTTCTTTCAGACTTTCAATTTCTTCTTTTTGTTGTCCTTGCCTTTTTATATCCTCCCTCAATTCATTGATTTGATTTTTCATGAAGTTTTTCATGTCTGTTTGAACTTCCTGAATAATTGTTTCAATTCCTATATCTCATTTGAATTTTTGGTTTGTTCTTTTGACTGGGCCATATCTTCAATTTTCCTAGTATGATTTGTTATTTTTTGCTGATGTCTAGGCATTTAATTTCCTTAATTAGTTTATTCTGGAGATTGTTTTCACTTTTTATTCCTAGGATTTTCTTGCTGGATTACTTTGTTGTCTATCTGTTCTTTGACATTCAGTTCAGCTTATTCTAGACCTCTAGCTTAGGTTTTGTTTAACAGATCAGAATTTTTCATTTCTTGTTTTTTCGTTTCTTGTCCTGCTTGCATGCTGCCTTTTTTTTTCCCCTGTTAAGAGGGTCCTCTTAGGTATTTTAGACCCCAGTCAGATTTTCCCAAACTGAGACCCAGCAGGTTGAGAGACTCTTCTATGAAGCCCCTAGACTCTGTGGTTTTCCTCTCCTGCCCAGTATGTGGCACTTGTCTGCCTGCGGGTCCCACCAGCATAAAGTGATACAGTGCTTTTAACTTCAGCAGACTCTCTGTGCTGGGGTGGTGGTTGAGACAGTGGAGAGGTTGTAGGCTGGCTTTAATCGCTTCAGTTTTCCAGACCCTGGTGTCTGAATTCCTTAAGGGAGGGATTCCACCTGAGCTGGGCTCCACCCCTCTTCTGGGAAAGGCACAGCCTCTAGACAAGTTCTCAAACAAGCTTAATTCTGCCCATGCCTCAGGCAGTTGTACCCTGAGAATCCCTGCAGCAGTATCCAAACAGCAGTCAAGCCATAGAAACACAGCCACAAAAAAAGAAAAGAAAAAAAAAGTCCTTTTCAGAGCAGGACCCCTGTTCCTTGGGTTTGCCAATCAAGAACTTACGTTGTTATGTTGCTCTGTGTATCTTCAGGTCCTATGTAGCCCCTCCTTTCCTTCAGGACCCAGACCCTTTCAAGTATTTTCTGCTGTTCAATCCACATAACCTGTGTTTTTTTTTCTTTTTCTATCAGTCCTGCCCCCTCTGCACTGGGTCAAAAACAGCAACCTCACCTTTTACTGGAGGTTCAGCTGAGCTGGGGGCCTATTTTCAGTAGTCAGTATTTGCTAATTAATTCCACAATTGCTGCTTAGTTGTGCTCAACCCCTGCTGCTAGTAAAGTCCCTTTCTTTTCCCCTCTGGGAAGCAGCCTGTGGGGGAGAGACACCAGCCTCCAGGGCTTGGGGGGCTCACAGTTCTGGGTGTGCTCGCAGCCGGTCCAGCTTGTCTAGACTGGGGTACACTGTGTGTCTAGTCCACTGACATAGCCCAGCAGTTGCTCTGTACTGTTCCTGGCTATTTACTAGCTGCTGTGGAGGACAAACTAAATCCCACTCCTCACTAAGCCATCTTGGCTCCTTAATCCATTTACTCTGAAAGTAACTACTGATAATGTGGGGACTTTCTTCTGCCATTCAGCTACTTGGTCTTTGTATGTCTTATACCATTTTTACTCCAAAATTTTTCTATTAATGCCTATTTCCATATATATATATATATACAGTTATTTAGTTGCATACCATTTTAAGTCCCTTGCCATTTCCTTCACATATTTTATTCATGGTCCCCAGGGTGCTTAAATCTATAACAAGCAAGTTTTATATTATACCAACTTAACCTCAGTAGCAAACACCTACACTATTCCTATACTCTTCTGTCCCTCCACCTTTTTGTTGCACTTGTTACCAACTATATATCAGAACATTGTATTCCAAAACCATAGATTTGTCAATACTTGAATTTTGGAACCTGTATAAAGTGGAGTTTCATACAAAAACATATGATGAAATTAAACTGGCATTTATAATTACCCAAATAGTTGCCTTCACTGGAGGCCTTTATTTCTTCACGCCATTTCAATTCACTGTCTATGTCCCTTCTTTTCAGCCTGAAGACCTCCCTTTAGCCTTGCTTGTAGGGCAGGTCTATTGGTGATAAGCTCCCTTAGCTTTTGTTTATCTGGGAATGGCTTATTTCTTCCTCATTTTTGAAAGACAGTCTCAATGGATGTAAAATCCTTGGTTGGCAATTGCTTTCCTTCAGCACTATAAATGTTTTGTCCCCTGCCTTCTTGCTTCCATGATGAGAAGCAAGATGAGAAATTGGGACTTAGTCTTACTGAGACTCCCTTGAACATACCATGCTGCTTTTCTCTTGCAGCTTTCAGAACCCTCACATTGTGCAGGGCATTTGACTCTTTGGCTACTATGTATCTTGGCATGATTCTCTTTGAGTTTATCCTGTCTAGCATTCACTGGGTTTCTGGTTTCTTGAATGTGTGTACTCAAGTCTATATGTTGAATTTTGTCAATTTTTCTGTCACTATTTCTTTGAATATTCATTCTTTCCTTTGATTTCATACAGAAGTTGATGTTTTAAAATATGCATCTTATCATCCTTTACCCTGTATTCTAACTTACATTAGTCCTATCCAAACCAGCTTCATTCATATTTCTAGTTGAAGTCAGATCTCTTTTTCAATTTCGCAGACATCTTCTGTATGGGGTAATGCTAACTTTCATAGCTTCAGTGCTCTAACTCAGAGATTCCATGTCATACATACTCCAAGTTTCAGGGAATGATCAAATTATACTGAAATAGCTCAGTATCACAGAATTTAGAAATAAAAATTACACCTCCTGAATATATGTGACTACTGTAAGAGCTTACAATCTAGGACCCTTTACAACAGGCTCCAACCTGATAACCCATGCTCTTGTCTTCAATTTTCCAAGTTTGTACATTATAGTTAGTTCATAAGAGTGAGGCATAATAGTAGTTGCCTTTTTGTTTCTTCCATTTCATTCAACACATTGTCCTTAAGTTTCATTCACTTAGTTGCATTCTTCACAACTTCATACCAGGTCCTGCCCTTTTTGTTTTTAGGAGCTTTTATTCCCAACAGATCTGCAATTTGTTTTTTTCAGACTTTCAAGTTCTTATGTTTGCCCAATGTCTCCTTTATATCCTTCTTCAACTCAATGATGTGATTTTTTTGATGAGGTTTTGAATATCTGTTCAAACATCCTGAATTAGTTTTTTCCTGTATCTTATTTGAACTGTTGGTTTGTTCCTTCGACTGGGCCATATCTTTGATTTTCCTAGTATGACTTTATATTTCTGCTGGTGTCTAGGCTTTTGATTTCCTTAATTAGTTTATTCTGGAGGTTGTTTTCACTCTTTTACCTAGGGTTTTCTTGCTGGATGGCTTTTGTTCTCTATTTGTTCTTTGACATTCAGTTCAACTTATTCTAGACCTCTAGCATAGGTTTTGTTTAACTGATCAGAATTTTTTGGTTCTTCTTTTTCTGTTTCTTGCCCTGCCTATATGGAGCTTTTTTTTTTTTCTTGAGGATGGTTTCCTCAGATATTATTGACCCCAGTCATATCTTCCCAAACCAGACAGGCCCATGTCTTAGGGGGAGAGAGTAGCCAGCATCAGTTTTCCCTGAGGGTGAAGCCCAGCTGGTTGTCAGACTTTCCTATGAAATATCTGGACTTTGTGATTTTCCTATCCTGCCCAGAATGTGGTGCTTGTATGTCCGTGGCTTCCCACCTGCATAAAGTGATATCATGCCTTTAATTTCAGCAGACTCTCCCTGCCAGGTGAGTAGTTGTATCAGAGGCTGATCTTTGATTGCTTTTGTTTTCTAGCCCCTGGGGCCTCAATTCCATGAAGAAGGGCCTCCATTTGAGCTGAGCACCACTCCCTTTCTCTTGGGGGAAGATAAACCCTTTAGGGAATTAACCCCTTTCACCTGACTAGTTTCTTTTTTCTCAGACAAGCCTTAGTTCTGCCCTTGCCTGGGGCAGTGCTGAGCCTGAAAGCGCTTGTGGTTCTATCTAATGAGCTGTTAAGAAGTTAAAAAAAAAAAAGTAAAAAGTCTTTTCAGAGCTGGATACCTGGTTCCTGGGTTTGCCAATCAAGAGTTTGAATTGGTGCATGACTCTATGTATCCCTAGGCTCTATGTTGCCCCTTTTCTTGGCATCCAGCCCATTTCCAGTATTTTGTACTGTTCAACTCAAGAAGCCTCTTTTTTGTTGCTGTTGTTGCTGTCAGCCCCACCCCCTCTCTGCAGGGGCTAAAACTCCTTGTTACTTTATTTCCTATTCCAAGTTTATCTGTGTTCAGGGTCTGTTTTCAGTCATCAGACTTTGTTAATTAATTCTGTAATTGGAACTTGGTTGAGCTAAGCCCTTGCTAATACTAAAGTCTGTTTCTTTTCCCCTCAGGGAACCAGCCTGCCTTGCCTCTGGGGGAGGCATGCTGGCCTCTGTGGCTTGGAAGAGTTACAGTTCTGTTGGGGATCTCAGCCATTCCACCCATTCCAGATTGGTTTACACTGTGTCCAGTTCCTGATGTCCCCAGAATGTTCCTGCCAATTTGTAACTGTTCTGCAGGAGGAACCAAATTCCACACCTCACTATGCTGCCATCTTGCCCTGCTTCCTCCTCTGTGTTTTCTTTTATCTTCTTGTGTATATTGAGGATTATTTTTATAAAAGTCTGTGTCTAATATGTCCAAACTTTGGGTTTCTTCTTTGATGTTTTCTGGACCTTCATCTTGTTCCTTTGGTGGGCTGTCATTTCTGGTTTTGTTCTTTGTCTTGTAATCTTTTGTTGCACACTGTACATTTTAATATTTTAATGTGTTGAATCTGGGATTGAGTCTGTGTTGACTCTGGAATTGAGTTCCCAAACTGTTTATTCCTTAATTTGTATCCAGTTAGTGACATGACAGATATCCTTGAGTCCCAAGAGCTAGCAAAAATACACTAAAGCCAAGACACATTTCATAGTCTTTGCAATTTAACTCTCTTGTCAGCTGGTGTTCTCAGAGTTTAGCATTCCTGTTAAGAAGTTCAAGATCATCCCAAGGTGAAGGTGAAGTTTAAGGTTCTGTCTTTTCTGAGCCTGAGCCTTTTCCTGGGCTTGGGCTCACTACTGGCCTTAGGAATTCCCCCATTTACAGAAACTCTAATAACCTCTCTACTCCCTATGAAGTAGACTTTCTCTTCCTCCTGTGTGCTCTATTTTATGACTTAAAGTAAGTAATCCCTCACCCCAGGCCACTCTGACTTCATCGTTTCTTATACTACTTTAGCTGTCTGCAAACTGCTTGTCCACAGGCCGAGTTCTTAGAGGGCAAGTAGGAGAGGAGTTTCCTCATTCAGTCTTTCATGCTGCCAGCCAGTAGATTGGCACTGACATACAGATACCCTAGTATACACATAGGTGTTACTGTGCTACATCCTGATCAGGGCTGTGGACCCACAGTGGGAGTGCAAGCTGCTGGGGAGGGGCTGTGTGTGGGCCAGCAAGGGTGCTAAGACCTTCTCCTACTGTTTTTAAAGATGCATTTTCTTAATTGGCCTTCACCCAGTTACTTCAACCCTTTAACTGTTTCCTGGAGTTTCGAGGAATATGACTCTGCCAGTTTTTGCTAGTTGTTCAAAAACTCTGTGGGCAAAGGCACCCTTAGTATATTACACCACCATCTTGGACAACCAGACTCCTCATAGTTAAATTTTAAAATATAAATATAATGGATCAGAATAGAGTGATATCAAAATACCATAAAATATGTGACTTCCAGGATACCAAGATACAGATTCAGTATGTTAAAACAATGTTATAAAAGTATTAGTAAATCTAAGGAGGAAATAGAACCAATTAAAATGTCTGTATTGTTGTGAAAACCTAGTTGTGGTTGCAAATGTTGGCAGTCTCAGTGAGGACCTATTTATGTGGAGTGCCCTCACTCATGATGCCACTCTGCCCCTAGTGATACTTAATTCTCCACTGTCCACCTAGTCACACCTGGCTATATGGCCCTAATGACAAAAAAAAAATCCAACTCGGACTCCCCTGTACTAATTTGACTGTCACAAAGTAGCCTCCTTGCTATGAGCCTTCTTCCCGTGTAGTATGTTTGCAGAGCAACTGCTCCACTCAGTAGTTTTAATTCTCCACATAAATGAATGAATTGGCATTTGTACTTCATTCATCAACTTCATGTTCTAATGTGAGTCTGTCCCTGAGAGATAGAATTTTTCTCAGGGCCAAGCCAAAACAAATTTCTGAGTCTGCAAGATACAAAACCATCTCCAATGCAGTAAATACATCAGGTGAAGTGGTTCTCATTTGAGACTAGAAGGCCTCCAGGCAACTGACTGTCCCAATGCTGCCCTGTAAGACAAACACCATATTTCTTATATGAACATCTATGGTTCCACTAATTTCTTGCATCATATCTGTGGTGCTCTTAACTTTCAACAATAATTTGAACTTGAAGATGAGTTCATTCTTCATTTGTGGACTATGAGAAACTAGGTGACTTCTTCTTAAAATTCTTAGTAGCTTGCTATACAGGAATTGGAAAAATCTATGTTCTATCATCTCAGTCAGTAAATGTACATGTAAATTAATTGTGAACTTCAAAACTCTGTGAAGATACAAAGTGTAGTATTATTCTCATAAGGGTGTGAATAGGCAAATCATTCAAACTCTCTCTAGGATGACCGAACTCTATTTAATTGCCCAAATTTACTTTCTATACTTAAAGCATATCTTTTTAAAGATATTAATAAAGAATATATCTAAAAATTATTTTAAAGATATTTATATGCAAAGATATTTTAAAGAATACACTACAGGGTGGGGTAAAAAGTCATATTACTACATGAACAATATAACATCAATGATATTTTTGTTTCTCAAATTTCTTTGCTCTTTTTGCCTTGCTAGAACATTATAAACATTCAATGTTAAGGTGACAAGTAATTATTGACCATATAATAAGCACATAGAAATAATATTCTACCTAATTTCTTAAAATGTTCAGTTTCTGTTGGTGGAACTAGTAAATTTCCAAGTTGTAGGTGACCTTTGATTCATGTCATCTTCTGGATTATCTCATCTACCATACCCACACTCGTTTTTTTTTTTTTTCTTAATATAATCCTGAAAAATTAGGTAATTGTAAAATAGATAATGAATGTAAGATGTATCTTTGTAGTATACATGTACATATATTTATTATACATATTCTTTCTGAGGGTCTGCTAGCAAGCGTTTTTCTCTGTGTAGTTAAGTGTGATATGCTTCTTCCCCAGATGAGTTATTTACTGTCGTATTTTTGAAGCTTGGTTTCCATTCTGGTTATTCATTTTTCTTTTAAACAGATTAATTTGTTTTTAACCATTGTTTTGTGTTTAATCATTGTTTTCTACATAGCACCTTAAATTAGAGGCTCTGAGCAGCTAGTGAAATATATTCCAGTGACCTGTCTCTCCTCCAATCCAAAAGTTTATCAAAAGTAAAAATTACATTACAGGAACAGAATATGTGTATTTTATTATTTATGTATTATTATTTTCCAGATGTGAATGTAGTAATTTCCACATACTTTCACTCAACATTTAGTCTGCTTCAAGAACTCAGAAAAGAAAAGGGTACATTTCTCTTCAAAGACATTTATTACCTGCATTTTGTATATTCAACCCCATGCTAAGTTTCACTGCAAAAACTAAATGTCATGTTCAATGAAAACTTTATTCATTCTACTAATTGTGAGTTTTTTAAAGGCAAGAACCATTTTTATCCCTTGTTTTCTACCCCAGAATCTGAGAACAATGCCTTGCATGTAAAATATAATCAAATATGCAAATGGAAAAATAACATTAAAGGAATTTTTAAAAATATATAAATTCATTCTAAATATTAATCTGTTATACTCTGATATAATTTTATAACAGCAATAACTAAAAGCATAGGCTTTACTTTTAGTAGAGCTTGTAAAAATATATCATACTTATAGAAATTCATCACATTTATTATAGAAAAAAATATATGCTTAGTTGGAAATTTTGATAAGAATCACTCACATATTCTTTATCCATATATTCAGGCTTTATCTCTATACATAAACATTATAAAATTGTAAATGTATGGTAAACACAATTCTATATTTTATGGTTTTTATTTAATATTTGTATGGTAAACACTTCCCTGTTATTATAGTCTTCCAATATATTTAAGTGACCACAAACCATAATTTATTTTACTTTTATTTCTCTATTATGGGACAATTAAGTAATTTCCAGAGCAT
>PVIY010058656.1:0-12375 GCA_004026745.1 Myrmecophaga tridactyla | reverse complement strand
GAATAACTTCAAAGTAGCAAAATAGTAGCAAGCAGCAGCCCACAGGCACTTTGTAGCCAGGCCCTTGAGGGGCTTTGCTTTTGAGGACAGCAGGCCCTCCCCAGCTGTGGTTGTTGCCCAGGGAGAGGGGCCAGGAAGGAAACAATAATGCGTGATAGATAGAAGTGCCTGGCCTGTGGCAGAGGTGCGCGACAGGAAGCAAGCGGGGGTGGGAGGGTGCTAGGAGGGGCAGTGGGAGCCAGCTCTGGGACAGAGACCTGAGGAGCAAGGCTGAGGGAGCTGAGCAGGCGGCACAAAATGGCCCTCCCTCCCGGCAAGGGCCAGGGCCCGGTGGGCTGCTGGGAAAACATAGCAGTGGGGTCACCAGGCTGCCTCTGCTCCGGGATTTGCAGGCCTGTCTGAGCCCAAGTCCACGTCCGAGCTTTGGCGCTGGAAGGCTGGGGACGTCACTGTGATTCAGGAGTGTGACAGCTCAGCGGATGCTGGCTCACCTGATCTGCTGTTTCCTTGGGCCCTGGGGCCCCTTGGCCTGGAGTGGAGTGGGGGAGGGCGCCTTGGGGGTCTACAAGGAGAAGGCTTTCCTTGCCGTCCCAGCCCACCCAGAGTCCATCTGGCCTCCCCTCCCTGTCCTTGTCCCTTCTGCTGCCCCACAGAGAGTAGGTGCCCAGTTGGAGCAGGCGAGGCCATGCTTCCTAACTGGGGCTCCTCCTGCACCGTCCCTACTCGGCCTTCCACAGTCCCGGAGCCTGAGCTCTCATCGAGCCCTCCCTCTAAGTCTTGTGACGAGGGGGGCTCCAGGGAGCCCTCCAACCACCACCACCCACCCCCAGACTGAAGGCTGTGAGGCCAGTGGAGCCCGGAGCTGCCCACCGTGAGAGCCTGGGTGAGGCAGGGTGGGTGGGAGGGTGGAGCAGGGTGCCATTGTCCCCTTGGCTCCTCCCACTGTTGAAGCTGATGCACCTAAAAACTAGAAGTGGGGGGGCACCCGAGGGACAGAGCAAGGCTGGATGGTCCCAGCCCCGCGTCAGGCCAGCAGGAAGAGCAGGTGGCAGTGCTCAAGCAAACACCACTGTTTGCTTTTGCCTTCCGGGTGGTTCCACAAAGTGCAGCAGCCAGAGCATCACCTTGGAAAGGCCAGCTGTGCACCTGGACAGGTGAGTGCCCACCTGGCAGGCCCGTGGGCGCTGGCTCTCCTCCAGGACACCCATCATGCTCCTTTGTGGCACGGGGTACTTAACATCACTGGGGGCTGCAGGGCCCTAGGCCCTGGGGCAGTGCCTGTGGGGTGGGGTGACAGGGAGGGAGGCAGCCCCCTTCGCCCCAGCACCAGCCCATCAGAATCCCAGGCAAGAATAGGGACTCGGACTTTGTTTCCTGGTAACTTCTAGAAAATTCTGACGCATCTCGGCTTTGCGTTCCAGGAAAGGGCAAAGGAAGAAAATGTAATTTCCCAAAATTTAGGTGCTTGCCTAGAAACACTGGGGAAGATGTATGTGTGTGGTCAGGGACTGGGGCCAGTGGGTGGATTGGTGTCTGAGCAAGAGGGAAGGGGCTTATAGAGTTTCCTCTCCGAACTTGTCTTGCCAGTGAAACTGGAAGGCCCCAGAAGCCCGGGGCAGCCCTGGGTAGGTGTAGCCGCCCCTCCCTGCCACCGTTGGCTTGTCCCGTGCCCCCTCTTGCCCTGTGAACTGTCCCTGAGCATCTGCTGCTTCAGCTGCTGCCTCCCTTTCTCTTTCTTCACCAGAGCCTGGAGGGGCAACATGGTGGGGGGAGAAGGGGTACCTTCCAGGCCAGGGGTTGGGAAGCCGGGATTTGGCCACTACTCTGCAGCCGAGGAACTCTGGGCGTGTCCCCAGGCAGCCTCCCTCTATCGCCTCTGCAGAAATAGATGTAAAGGGCATTTTAGCGTGAGGAATTAGCTATTATGGCAGCCTTCCATCTGGTGTTTGCAAGGGACCCATCCCTGAGGCAGGCAAAGGTAACTCCAGAGAGCCTTGAAAAGTCACAGGGCTAACCCACAGTCTTCTTTGCTTCTTCTCCAGCCTCCTGCCGGGGCAGGCAAGACTCTGCGTAGGGTAGCAGGAAATCTCCTAGACTCAGGGCTGAGCACAGCCTGTTTGTCTCCTGCTCAGGGTTAGGCACAGCCTGGCCCGTCCTCCAGGCAGGGGTGGCTGCCTTCCATCCTTGTCCACCACCTCGGGGTTCACTGCATCCAGCCAAGGGTTTGGGGGGCCCAGAGCTTTGAGGAGCCAGGCCTGGCAGTGGCCCCTGTCACTTTGCCAGTGTTTTCCGGTCAGGATCCACCATTTGGCATTTGTGCTCACTGCGAGAGAGGCTGGAGGCAGAGGGGCACGGGGTGGGGGGCACAGTCCCCAAGGGACCCCTGTCTCCAGGCTTGCACCTCTCTTTTCCCTTTACCCTGTTGAGCCAGTCCAGGAGCTGGTGGGAGGGAAGGGTGGCAAATAATGACGATTAACTTTTGCTTATTGTGTCTCCTCCAAATGCTGCCGAGAAGTAGGTTCATCTGTCACTGCCTGAGCTGTGGGTCCCTTTGGAAGAGGACATGGTTCACCCAGCATCTCAGGTGGGGGTGGGGTCGCCACTGGCCCTCCTAGGACTCTCCTGAGCTCACACCACCTGGAGTAGCAGGTGCCACAGCCTGTGAGGGAGTGATTGATGCCCAGCGGGACTCCCCATGAAGGCCAGGGATGGGGAAGGTACTGGGGACACCCCACAAAGAAGACCAGCAGCTAGGCAGCCCAGGGGCAGCCCTCTTGCTAAACCTCCATGCAGACGCCAAAAATGAGCAGGCAGACCTGGGGTGGGCTGATTACACCAGAGCCATTTGCCCCAATGTCCGTAGTGGTGCTCCTCTCCAGCCAGCCCCCAGGCACTGTCTGCCCTCCCAGTCCCCCCATGCAGGGGTTCCTGCAGCAGAGCTGGAGACCCATGGGCCCGGCCCTGTGAGACAAGGGCTCTCTCTGCTCCAGCTCCGGGCTCAGCTCTGAGACAAGAAGGAGCAGAAGGACAGCTGGTGCTATCCGGCCATCTTCATGTTCCAGGAAGCTTCCAGGGAAGGGCCCCTCTCCCCAAACACAGCTGGCAAGCAGGTTCTGCCAGTCAACAGCCAACGGCAGCCCTGTCCTCTGCTCCCCCCATGGGGCACCGAAACCCCTCACGCCCATGCAGGCTCTAACCTTCCAGCCTTAGTGTCATGGCTGGAGAGGACACTTCAGGACTTAATCCTCCCCCTGACCCAGCAGCCCTCCTCTCCTGGGACTGCCCACACCAGCCAGCCACAAGCAAAGGAGACTCAAGACCCCACTTGGGCATATCCCTGGCCGGCGGTCAGGAAGCTCCCCAAATGGTCGTGCAGACACATTGTATGGTGGGGAATCAGACTTTTAGCTGAAACGAGCCTTAGCCACAGGGGCAGCCCTCTCCTTTTACAGGTGGGAAACTGAGGCCCAGACAAGAGGTACCAGTTGCCCGAGGTCATGCACGGAGTTTCCAGACTTGAGCCCCTGTGCTTGCCCCATCCACACAACTGCCCTCATCCTGGAGTCGTTCCTTTTTTATTTTTATTTTTTTAATTTTTTTTTTTTTTTGCATTGGCAGGCTCTGCCTACTGAGCCACCATAGCCTGCCCCCTTTTTTATTTTTTAACAGAGAAGTTGTAGGTATACAGAAAAGTCATACATAAAATACTGAAAGTACAGAGTTCCCATATACCATCCTACTGTTAACACCTTGCAGGAGGGTGGTACATTTGTTAGAATTCGTGAAAGGACAGTCTTATAACTGCTATTAATTGGAATCCATCATTTACAGTAAGGTTTACTATTTGGGTTGTACAGTCCTATGATTTGTTTGTTTTACTTTTGTTCTAGAAACGTGTATCGAACCTAAAATTTCCACTTTTAACCATATTCAGATGGTTAATTACATCCACAGTGTAGCACCACTGTCACCATTGTCCATTTCCAAAACTGTGTGATCTCCCCAAATAGAAAATCTGTACAAAATTCAAACATTAACTCCACATTCACCGCTCCCAGTCCAGCCCCTGGTAACCTATGCTCCAGGTTCCGACTCCATGAGTTTGCTCATTCTAATTATTTCATGCAATTGGTTGTCCTTTGTGCTTGGCTTATTTCACTCAACGTAATGTCTTCGGAGTTCAGCGTGTTGTCGCAGGTGTGAGGGCTGTACTCCTTTTCACGGCTGAACGATACTCCAGTGTGTGTCTGTTCTGCATTGATCTTTATCCCTTTATCAGTTGATGGGCGCTTGGATTGCTTCCGTCTTTTGGCAATTATAAATGATACCACTTTGAACATCAGTGTGAAGATACATATTGAGTCCCTGCTGTCAATTCTCTCCCTCTAGAAATGGGATTATTGGGTCATACGGTAATTCTATACTTAGCTTTCTGAGGAACTGCCAAACTGCCACAGCAGCTACACCGTTTTCGTTCCCACCGGCAATAAATGAGTGTTCCAATTTCTCCACACCCTCTCCAACACTTGTAATTTTCTTTTTTTAATAGTTGCTGTTCTAGTGGGTGTGAAATGGGATCTCATTATGGTTTTGATTTGCATTTCCCTGATAGCTAATGATATTGAACATATTTTCATATGATTTCTGGCCATTTGTATATCCTCTTGGGAGACATGGCTATTACAGTCTTCAGCACATTTATAAAATGAGTTGACTTTTTTATTGTTGAGTTGTACTATTTCTTTATATATTCAAGATATTAAACCCTTAGCAGATATGTCATTTCCAAATATTTTCTCCCACTGAGTAGGTTGTCTTTTTGCTTTCATGATAAAATTCTTTGAAGCACAGAAGTTTTTTATTTTGACGAAGGCATATTAATCTATTTTTTTTCTTTTGCTGCTTATTATTTGGGTATAAAGTCTAAGAAACCACAGCCAAGTACAAAATTGTGACCCTGCTTTGCTACATTTTCTTCTAGAAGTTTTATAATCTTGATTCTTATATTTAGATCTTTGAACCATTTTGAGTTAATTATTGTATATGGCATGGAATAGTGTCCTCTTTCATTCTTTTGCATATGGATATCTAGTTCACCCAGCACCATTTGTTGAAGGGACTGTTCTCTCCCCATTGAGTGGACTTGGCAGCCTTGTCAAAACACAATTGTGGGTCCATTGCTGAGCTCTCAGTTTGATTCTGTTGGTCAGCGTATCTATTTTTAGTCCAGTACCATGCTGTTTTGACCTCTGTAGCTTTATAATTGGTTTTAAAGTCTGGAAATATGAGTTCTCCCATGTTGCTCTTCTTTTTTCAAGATGGATTTGGCTATTAGGGGCCCCTCACCCTTCCAAATAAATTTGATGATTGGTTTTTCCATTTTTTGCCAACAAGGTTATTGAAATTTTGATTGGGATTGTATTGACTCGATATATCATTTTGGGTAGAATTGACATCTTAACAATGCATACTCTTCCAGTCCATGGGTACAGAACACCCTTCCATTTATTTGTGTCTTCTTTGAATTCTTTTAGCAAAGTTTTGCTCTTTTCCATGTTTAAGACCCTTACCCTCTCGGTTAAATTTATTCCTAGATATTTCATTCATTTTTTCATAATCCTCCTCAGATTGCACATTACTACTGCATAGAAACACTATTGATTTTTGGATGTTGATCTTATATTGTTCTACCTTGCTAAATTTGTTTATTAGCCCTAGTAGCTGTGTTGTAGATTTGGGGGGATTTTCTGTATATAGGGTCAAGTCATCTAAAAATAGGGAAAGCTTTACTTCTTCCTTTCCAGTTTGGATGCCTTTTATTTCTTTTTCATGCCTGATTGCTCTGGCTGGGACCTCCAGCAGTGTTGAATAGCAGCGGGCAGAGTGAGCAGCCTTGTCATGTTCCATGTCTTAGAGGGGAAGCTTCCAGGCTTTTACCATTGAGTATGATGCTAGCAGTGGATTTTTCTTGTATACCCTCTGTCACATTACAGACGCTTCTACTATTCCTATCTTTTGAAGTGTTTTTATCAAGAAAGGATGCTGGATTTTCTCAAATGCCTTTTCTGTGTCAGTTGAAACTATTGTGGTTTTCCCTTTCATTCTGTTATTGTGGTGTATTACATTAATTGATTTTTCTTGTGTTAAACCACCCTTGCCTACCTGGGATAAAACCTACTTGATCATGGTGCATAATGCTTTTAATGTGGTGTTGCAGTCTATTTGCTAGTATTTTGTTGAGTGTTTTTGCATCTGTATTCGTAAGAGAAATTGGTCTGTAATTTTCTTTTTTATTATTATTACTTATTTATTTATGTATTTATTTCTTTATTACATGGACAGGCACCAGGAATTGAACCCAGGTCTCTGGCATGGCAGGTGAGAAATCTGCCACTGAGCCACCATCTGTACTTTTCTTTTTATCGTGTCTTTCTCTGGCATTGGTATTAGGGTGATATTGGCTTCATAGTATGTGCTAGGTTGTGTTCTCTCCTCTTCAATATTTTGGAAGACTTTGAGCGGAATTAGTATTAATTCTTCTTGGAATGATTGGTAGACTTTACTATGAAGCCAACTGGTCCAGGATTGATCTCTGTTGGGAGGTTTTTGAATGACTGATTCAGTCTCTTTACTTGTAATTGGTCTGTTGAGGTCTTCTGTTTGTTCTAGAGTCAGTGAAGGTTGTTTGTGTTTCTAGGGATTTGTCCATTTCTCAGATTCTGTTTACCTGTGACTTTTTAAAACTCTTCCTTACTTTTGATGGATAGTTTGGCTGGGTAAAGAATTTTTTTCTGGCAGTTTTTCTCTTTCAGTATTTTGAGCATAATCATACCACTGCCTTCTCACCTCCATGGTTTCCATGAGGAATTGATGCTTAGTCTTACTTTCGTCCCCTTGTATGTGAATTGCTTTTCTCTTGCCACTTTCAGAATTCTCCCTTTACCTTCAGTATTTGATATTCTGATTCACATGTATCTCAGAGTAGGTCTAGGATGGTTTATTCTGTGTGTAGTACATTGTGCTTCTTGGATGTGTATATTTATGTCTTTCCTAAGAATTGGGAAATTTTGGGCCACTATTTTTTTCAAATATGTTTTCTGCCCCTTTTCCTTTCTCTTCTTCTGGGACTCCCATGATGTATATGTTTGTGTGCTTCATGCTGTCACTTAAGTCCCTAAGATACTACTCAGTTTTTTCTTTTCTCTGTTGTTCTACTGACTGTATGATTTTGCTTGTCCTGTCTTGTAGGTTACTGATCCTTTCTTCTGCCTATTCAAATATGCTGTTGTATGCATCCTGTATATTTTGAATCTCCATTACTGTGCCTTTCATCCCCATAATTTTTGTTCTGTTTCTTTTTAACCTTTCTAATTTTATTTTCTGCCCACACATTGTCTTCATAAATCCTTTAGGTCTATATCCATCATTAGTTTATTTCTATCCCAATTTTCCTTTCTTCCTTGAATTGATTTAAGAGGTTTGTTTGTACTTTTTTGATTAGTTGTTCTGAGGTCTGTGTCTCCTCTGAAGCTTTAATTTGTTCCCTTGACAAAGTATGTTCTTCCTGTTTCTTAGTATGGCTTGTAATTTTTTGCTTACTTTGGGCATCTGATTATGTTGATGTACTAACTCTGAAGGTCAGTTTCTCCCTCTTATGTGAGTTTTATTGTAGATTGGCTTTGTGTTAAGGCTTTTTTTTGGCTCTTGGTGCAACTTATATTGGAGCTTTTTGTAGCCTGTGTTTAACTGTTCAGATTTTCTCAGGTCTTCTCCCCTTGATTCTTGTCCTGTGTATGCCGTACAACTTTAAAGGCTGCACTTTATGTGCAGTTGTTTCCCCTCCAGGAGACAACTTCATTGCCCCTCTTTCTTCTCTGGGAATACTGATCTGTTGTTTAGTTTTTGCACAGAATTTTCTTCTCAGCTCCTGTGATTTAACTCCTCTCTCTCATTCAGTAGTCCCCTTTACATTACATTTTTCAGTTCTGAGACCTGCGCTGCCTTGTGGCAATTCAGTTCCCCCCCCCCTTTTTTTTGGTTTGTGTGGCTTTTCTGCCTCTGTGTGTTTCCCATGTTAGGGTAGCCTGCCCCGAGGAGCCAGATGGGGTCCATACATAAGGTCCATTTTGCATTTAGGTGGTCTAGTCAGCAGAGACAGGACTGAGTGTGTCATGTCTTATCAGCAGTTCTGCTGTGATTTCATTTTTCACTGTATGCAGCACTCCTCAGCAGCTTGTGTTCTGCCTTGGATCTCTGCGGATTTGGGCCCCTGTGCCTAGGGCTCTAACTCACTGCTGGGAGGGGGTCTGTGGTCTGCATCCACGGCAGGAGGTCCAGGTGATGGGGAGGGGTCTTGATGGGCAGAGGCAGGTTGTAGATCTCCTACCTAATTTGGTTGTCTTTTTTTTTATTCCTTCAGTTTAGCATTTGTGGAGTCCTTGTCCAGTCGCTTCATCCTCCAGAAATTGAAGCAAGTGGGATTTCTTTTATGTGTTGTTTCTGAGTGGAGCCTTAGTCACCAGGTGGATGCTGTCCCTGGGGTTGGTTCCTTTTGATCCTGGAAACAGGGGTCTCTGAGATCCAGGCACCAGGGACCCTCGGTGACACCGTGCTGGCCTCCTGCAGCTGGCAGGATTGGGGCAGAGCTGCAGGGTCTGCTTTGGGGGCGATGCTCTGTGTTCCTTGGGTGTGTCCAAGGTTGTGCTGTGGGGAACCTGTGTCTCTGGGGTGGCTTCCCCTCCTTTCTTCCCTCTGTCCTCCCACAAATGCAAATGTCAGGCTTTGTACTGCCCCCACCCCATGGAGAATCCCAGCTTTGCTCTGGAGAGATTACAGAGCCCAGCCTGCCTTGGGTCTGCCCTTGCCCCACAGGGAGGAGACAACAGAAGTGGGGTAGAGGTGGGGCAGCAGCCTGCAAGCCAGGTATGTGACGTGACCCCATACCAGGAGGTCCCTGGGCAGGTTTCATCCAGTGCTCACTGGAGGCAGGAGGCTCAGGGCTTAGCTGTCCTGGAGCAGTAGGCTCTGAGAGGAGAAGGGCTCCCTTGGAAAGGAGAAGCCCAGCCCCCCCCCTAGTTCTTTGAGGATCGAGTCCTCACCTCAGACTGGCTTTGCAGCCCCTCCCCTCGAGCCCCTTCCCACTCCCACACCGATTCTGCTAGAACCACCCTCTGACTTCAGAAGCCCTGGAGGCAGGCGGAGTCCTGGAGTAGATGGTCAGGATCCCTGCCCCATCTGGAGGCCAGCGAGGGGAACCCAGGTCCCTGCTGTTCAGTTTTGCGGAGTCTTCAAACCCCTGCATCCCAAGGTGGGCAGGCCCATGAATTGGGGCCCACACCCCCAATCCCCTGCTCTGACCCTCTGCAGTGGCCTTGCCCACTGTTACCATGGCCCTCGCAGTGCCCAGGGGGGTCCCTGGGGTCTTTCCCAGCTGCAGCTCCTGCAGCGCATGCCTGAGCATTTCTGGGTACAGGTACCGTCTTCTTGGTGTTTGACCTTGGTCTCTGCTGACCTGCAGGCCAATCTGCCCCCTCTGCTGGGAGTGGGTGCAGAGGGAGCTTCCTGAAGGGCGCAGGCTCACTGCTTCCCGCTGGGGCAGGGGGAGCGCGCCTGGTTCTCCCTCCCCAGCCTTCTGTGTGGTCAGCTGGCCAAGTGACATGGGCCTTCTGGGTCCTGAAGTGCACTGTGCATTGTGCCTGCCTTTCCTGCCCAGCTGCCAGCCCAGGGTGGGCAGTACCGGGCAGTTCCTGCAGGGCTGGGCTGCCGTGGACCATGCTGTCCTGCACAGCCCCACCTCCACTGTCCAAGCACGAGGGCCTAGAAGAAGTGGCGTGGATGACCAGGCCCCAGTGGGGTCGGGGTGTCTTCCCCATGAGACTTGCTCCCTGTCCTGTCTTCTGCAGGAGAACAGGATGCTCACATGCCAGCAGAGGCCATTGCCACAGATCCCGGGGGGCTGAGAATACGGGCACTTGTACCCATAGAACAAAGAGGAAGATACCTCCTGGTGTTTTTCCAAGCTGGGGTGCCCCATACCCTGCATGTCCATTGATTCCACTGCTCAGGCAGGAGGCAGGGGCTCAACCACCCCACCATGGGCAACGCCTTGGAGAAGTCCTTCACCCCTGGAGGCTCAGATTCCCAGGGCCAGTAGAGGTGCTACTGGGTCAGCCTCTTCGTGTAGTGGTGATGCCCAAACAGGGCCAACATGGGTGCCCCTGCGTGGTGGTGGCAGGCTGGAGCTCAACAAGTGTCACCGTTGTCATGTCCATCCCCAGAGGTATCGGGGGGACCTGTGGGCACAGCCGAGGAAGTGGGAGGAAGGTACAGGGTACTGGCTGCCCACACATATTTGTGGGCTCCTTCTCCTCCCCCATAAGAGACTGAGTTGGTGTAAGGACCCTCAGGCCACTGCCTGCCTTTTCTTGGGGGGATTTTGGCCTGTGGGGCCTCTGGGAGCCCCAGCCCACTCGCCCCACCCACTTCTCTTGAGGTCAGCTCAGCTCCTTTGGTGCACGGCGTCCTCTGGGAGCCGCTGGCCCCCTGGCCCTGTGCACAGTCTCTGGGTGTTGTCCCAGCCCTCGGCCTGGGTGTCTCCTCTATAAGATGGGACTCATTGTGCTGATGACCTCGGAGAGGGGCTCCGGCCAAGGCCTCTCCCAAAGGCCATGCTGCAGAAACCCTGCTGGCTGTCGGGGAACAGGAGTCAGGATGGCACTGGGCGCAGCATGGGCCGCTCAGGGCACTCGAGGGTGCAGTGTAGTTTGAGGTGCCATGAGGCCGGGCATGGATTTGGGGGCATGGTGGGTTCCTGGCCCCTGAGGCCCCCTGACTGGCACAGGTGGTCAGTGCAGTCCAGCCGGGCTTCGGGTGCCTGTCACCCTCACGCTGTCCCCAGCAGGACACTTGGGTGGCCTGTCCTTTTCCAGCCAGGCCTTGCCTTAGGAAAGAAATTAATTGTAACCCTAATTGGCAGTTTCCTTTGCACAGAAGCCGGAAGGAGCTGCCAGCCTGGCTGGTGATTAACTCTGCGCAGCTGGGAAATCACATTTGGGCGGGCGCAGGGCGTTTATCATCTCAGCAGGGCCTTGGCAGCTGCTCTGGGTAGGGTGGAGGGCGGGTGGCGCCATAG
Source organism: Myrmecophaga tridactyla (assembly GCA_004026745.1). NCBI lineage: Eukaryota > Metazoa > Chordata > Mammalia > Pilosa > Myrmecophagidae > Myrmecophaga > Myrmecophaga tridactyla. The sequence continues at coordinate 1,244 of PVIY010058656.1, read as the reverse complement.
GTGCTGCTGGGTACAGCCCCGGGTCCTCAGGAGCAGGGCAGAACCTGGGGTACTGGCTCCCATGCTCCCTTAAACCCTCAGCTGTGCCCTGGATCCTTCCCCACCCCAGGGCAGGGGGCCATATGGATGGCGTGGGGGCCTCATGTGACGGATCACTGGCAGCAGTTCCCCTGTGAATGGGACAGGTGTGTCTGGACCTCAGTTTACCCAGTGTTACATGGGACCAGGAACATGTCTGGCCTCCAGGGAGATGTGCACAGAAGAGCTGTGGACAAAAGAGGTGGGGATGCCCAGGGTGTGCCGTGATGGGGCTCCTGCCCCCAGGCTGTCCCCTGTCTCCCTTCTTCCCTCAGCTGCATCTCCCAGGCCACCTCCCACCCCGACAGGGCCCATCTCTGGGGCGACCCTTTGGGATAGGGGAAGGGCCATGAGACTCGAGTATGTGTGCCGTCCCCGGCAGGCCCCCGGGCTCTGTGGTAGGCAGAACCTTGGGGTGCTTGGAAAGCCCGGGGCTCATTCTAGGAGGCCCTGTGCTTAGGGACTGCCTGGCCAGGTCTGGCAGGCCTGCACTTGCTGTCTGTCCATCCAGACAGCACGGGTGTTAGGACAGGGCTGCTGGTAGCAGTGGGAGAAAGGACTTCAAGGCTGGGGTGAGGCAGCACTTCCCCGGGGGGCCTGCTTAGGGTGTGCACTGAGGCGCTCTCCGCTGGCCCCGCAGCACAGGCCAGAGTTCTCTCGATGTTTTTACAGATGGAGGCATGAATTCGGGCATCGGGATTGGGGTAAGTCATCAGGGTGTCTGCCAGGGAGGCCTTGGCTCGTGAGTGAAAGCAGGCCGATTCCCAAAGCAAGGTGCTGGGGCCCATTGCGTAACCAGGAGAGTCTGCTCCAGGCCTTCCCTCCATGCCTGCTCGGCGCCAAGCACCTGGCGAGGTCCTGGAGCTGCAGCCGTGAGCACGACAGGCCTGGGGTGGCCCTGTGGGTCCCACAGCCCGGCTCCCCCCTGGCTACTGTGGGTCAGACTAGGCAAAGCTGCTGTTGACTGGCTGCCTCAGGAGGACAGAAAAGGGAAGATGGTGGTGGTTAGTGGTGGTGGAAATGAGAACGATGATGATGGCAGAGGTGACCATGATGGTAGCAGTGGTGGCACTGATGTAGACAGTGGTGGACGTTGCGGTGGGCGATGGTAGTGGAGGTGAGACTGATGGCAGTGATGGCGGAGGTGAGCGCACTGGTGATGGCGG
>PVIY010058655.1:0-12372 GCA_004026745.1 Myrmecophaga tridactyla | reverse complement strand
ACCACACACACAAACAGGAAGGACCAAGTTAAAGTTCAGATGCTATCTGTGCTCACAGCACTCCGGGCTCCCCCAGGGACCTCACTGCAGACATAGTCGAAGTCTCTGATAATCATTTGTCTAGTGAAAGTCTCTCCGCCTGGTCTAGAAGCTCCATGGAGGCAGAGGCACCCTCTTTCTTATCACCTAAAGTTTTTCAGAGCCTAGCACCTACAGGGCTTCAAAGGGTGCTGACTGCTGAGGAGAGGAGTAAAGTCTTATACATATACATAATACCCAAATAGCACCTTCTTTTGTTCAATGTCAAAATGCTGTTGGTTCCTTATGAAATCAACATATTTATCTCTGTTTTGGCTCAGAGGTGTTAATAACTGCTTGCTTCTGATGAGAATGACCCATCCAATATGATCACCTGAATTTAAGAAATTGTGTGTTTTAGTCCTTATCTAAAATGCATTTCCACCTTACATTTCAGTACTTCTAGTTAATATGCATCTTTGTGAGACAAGTTTAATCTGTTTACTCAGAAAACTGTGAGTGGTCTAGGGGAAAGCATGTGTATACAAAACACATCATTGAAAAAGGTTCTAGTGAAAGGAAACAATAAAAGTGAGGTATTAATCATAATTGCGTCCTGTGCGGTCACCACATCCCTTGATCTGCATGTCCTGTGAGAAGTGCACTGGGTCTTTGCCCCCCAAACATGTTCCTGAAGGATTTTCATTTCTCCTGTTTAACTCTCACTTTGAGAGTCTGCTTCTACTACATTTTTTTTTTTATTTGCATATGGGTAGGAGGCACCAGGGATCGAACTCCAGACCTCCAGCACGGTAGGTCGGAGCTCTGCCTGCTGAGCCACGGCAGCCGCCCTCTACTACATTTTAAAACCCATCCTATCAAGGCCACTGCTTTATTTCCTGAATGTTTGGGGGATGATGGAGAGCCACTGGACACTACCTTAGAGAAACACTTTAAATTTGAAGTTAAGCATCCTAAAATGCCATGGCCTGCCTACCATCTGAGATGTCTTCCCAGCCATCCTTCCCCACAATACCAGTCTCCTGGCCTGCGCATCCTTTTTCTGAGGTACATCTTCCAATTTCTTCTTGAATCCCAAAAACTCTTGTTATGGCTTGAATTGTGTTCTCCAAAAAGACATGGTCAAGCTCTAACCTCAGGTCCTGTGGATGTGACCTTACCTAGAAATAGGGTCTTTTAAGAGTGATTAAGTTTAAACGAGGCCAAACTGGCTTAGAGAAGATCGTAACCCAGTATGACCAATTGTCCTTATAAGAAATGGACATTTGGACACAGACACAGCAGACCCTGAGAAAAGAAGTTTATGTGACAATGAAGGCAATGGTCGAGGTGCTGCAGCTGCAAACAAGAATTCTTGGAACACCAAGAATTGCTGCTTTCACCAGAAGCTGGAAGAGGCCAGGAAGGATTCTCCTCTACAGGAGAGAGTAGTCCTGTCTGCTGACAACTTAAGTTTGAACTTCTAGCTTCCAGAACTTTGAGAGAATATGTGTGTCTATTGTTTTAAACCATCAAATCTGTGGTAATTTGTTTCTGAAGCCCTGGGAATCTAAGACAGCCTTCTTCAGCACTCAGCACATTCCTCAAATTTTATTCTATAGGATAGTTTAGTTTCTTATCTCCTCCCCAGACTCATCCCTGGGCCACTGCTCTTGGTGAAATGCTAAAGGGGCCTAATAACAAGTTTCCCCAATGAATGCATCTTCTCTCCCTAACTGTCAATCCCTGTGGACTTTGAAATTGCAGTTGATCTTCTTGGACTGAATCAGACCACCAGGCAATGTGTCCCCCAAAGCCAACTATTTCTATAAGGAAAAAGGGAAAAACACTAACTCTTCCATTCTATCCAGAGCAAACAATGGGGCCAGTCTCCCCAGATCCCCATTTCCATTGCAAAGTGTAAGTTCTTAGGCTTTCTTGGATATTCCATGTTGGGCTAAATTTCCAAAATTCCCTACAGGACCTTTATAAGCTGCATTAGCAGAAGCCCTACAAAGCACATGAAAGCTTATAGAAGGGCACACGTGCCCCGTAAAACGTAGTCATGATGACCTCTCCTCATCCAGCGACTGTCACCAGGCTCCCTACCTACTTTCTCTTTAGGACACCTGACTTTACTGAATGCCACATTTTCCCGTGATTGCCCTGGATGTGGTTTTGTCTCGTGACTCAACCCCTCCACCATTGTATCATGACCCTGCTTTTTCCTTTCCCTTGTCCTTCAGCTCCTTCTGGAATCACTGCCCTATCCCTCTACCATGTCTGGTGCTGGATCCTTGACCCCAACTTGGAGAGGCACATTTGGGTGGTAAATACTCAGAATTCTCTCCAACGGAAACCTTAGAGTACCCTTGAAGTGGTACACTGTTGAACTGTATTTTCTCTTCCTGTCTTTTTGCTGGAGGATATGTATGGGAATGTTGAGTCTCTGAGCTCTAGATTAGTGCACTGGAGCTATTGCATGATGGCTCATGCAGAGGGTAGAATTAGGTTTAGCTAGAACCTGTGATTGCTCTTCTGTTATTCTTTAATTCTGTGTGTTTTGTTGAATTTTGGAGAGAGGTTTGACATTTCATTTAGTGAGGAAGTAAAGACTTTAGGACTGCAGTGGCAAAATTAATCATTCTTAGTGGGGAGGGATATTACTTCCAGGAGGGGGAGATTTGGTATATGATTGGAAACTAATTATTAGTGTGAAGGTATGGAGGCGTTTTCATAGACAAAAATATGGTTAGCATTTTCCTCTACAACTGGAAGGAGTCATATAATATGAACAGCTTCTGGGAGAGCTGTCCCTTTATTCTGTTGAAACCATTGTTTATATGTTACAGAAGTTCTTTTCCCTGAATTAAATAGAATTCTTTTCAAATGGGAATATTTAAGTTTTCACATTCCACTTTAGGAGGGGAAAATGAGGTGATGGATTTTTAGGGTTAGGCCTCTTGTTCAGGGGTAAAGTGGCCTCGATTAGGTGAATTTCAGTCTAGATAACAGTTACAGGAAGGCAGCAGTGTCTTGGGAAGATATTCAAACAACAAAATTGATCTCTTCAGACTTTATTGCCTCAATTTGAAAAGAAAGCAAATGGAAAGAATAGAAATGCTTTAATAGAGAATGATCACATCTGTTCATAGGACTTGTTGACAGTGACATTTAAAAATGTCACTTTAGAGGTGGAATTGCATGACTAATGGCTAGGAGCCTCACCAGGGTAGACTGTCCCACTTCTCTGAGGCCAACCTAGATAGGTAAACCCCTCAATAGAAGTTTAGAGAAGGTCCACTACCAGTGTGATAATCTAGACACCCCAAGTCAGAAGTCTATTAAATATTAGGTTTTTATGGACTACAAGAAATGGGAAAGTTTTAAATGGCCTGGACAGAAATGAGAACTTGAACTTAAAGGGGAAGGACACAAAAAAATATATGTACCCTTTCCAATTGAAAGTCTAGTAAGAAAATCACAAAATGAGATTAATGATTTTCAAGAACCATGTAATTACATAAAGGGAAATACCTTAATATGGATCAAGAGGTAAAGGGTAGCTGAGGGTTTTACTCAATTTATCAACCAATTATAATCAAACCTCTTAAATGACTAGAACTCTTTAATATTCAGGAGGTTTTCTCACGCATCACACTTGGCTCTGAAAACAAACCAATTGAGAAAGATATTTTGTATCACATCATTTACTTTGTTTCATTTGCCTTGGCATTTGTAAAATAACCTACAAAATATTTGGAAAGATAATGTAAAATTGATTTATGGTGAATCTCATAAGGGAAAAATTAGCTTAATATAGTTTTCATTTAGGATTACCATTTGTTCATTTTTAAATTTTGTGCATTCTATACTGAAGAATGTCAGTAATTCTGGTATATAGTTTTAAAATAGGCCATAGGTTATTGGTAACAGTAGCACAATATTGTGACTCTAATTCACACCACTCAATTGTACTCTTGAAACTGGTTCAATTCGGAAATGTTGAGTTGTTTATATGTAACTGCAATAAAAAGTTTTTAAAAATTACTTAATGCAATAAATAGATCAACAGGTAGAAAGATTGATAGAATAATACAGCAAATGTGGCAAAAGTTAAAATTGGTGGATCCGCATATCTGGGGTGATGAATCTAAGAGTTCTCTGTATGGATTTTATCTGTTATTTTTGCAACTGTCCTGTAAGTTTGAAATTATTTCAAAATAAAAAGTTTAATGCAAAGAAATAGGCCATTGATTTACAGGTCTAGAATAGATATTAAAATCACAACTTTATATAACAGAGAGGTACTTGTCCCTAACTGGCTTGTTGATATCAAACTTTTAGCATAAAATTAATATTCCAGATGATTAATTTAATCTTTATCTAATGACTACTAATCTCCATGTGGGATATTTTAGAATGTGATTTTTTATAAACCCAAACATAACTGAACAAGTCATTTGTTTTAGTCATCTGTCCATTTAGCACATCCTGTTTCCATGTTCCGCTCTGTAGTAATTTGTTCAATTTTAAAAAGGACTAACTGAACTTTTAGTGTGTGTTGTCCTGTCTGCTAGATGCTGGGCAGGCAATGTTAAGTAAGAAGTCATTTCTGCCTTGAAAGAGCTCCCCTGTTTTAGGGGAGAAGTGATACTGCTGCAGTGTGTTGTGTGCTATAATTCAGGTCATGGAAAATGGGAAAGACATAAAAAGGAGGAAATGTCGACTTCTTAGGAGAATTCAATCTGTTGCAGCATTGAAGCTGGATATTATGAGTGAGTGGGAAATCTTTGACCAGCGTGAATGGGCATGGGGGAATGAAGGAAGAGAACACTCCGAGGATTGAAGTGGGAAAAGGCATTTTGTGTTAGGCTGTGGCTTCAGGAAAAGGTGTAGGCCGATGGAGTACTTGGAAGAGGGGCTGGAATCACAGCTGATACCAAAATCTCCATGACTTGGAATGCCATGCCAAGTTTGGTTAACCACTCAGATTTCTTAGCAGGAAAAGAGTGTGGCCATATCTGTGTTTTAGCCATTCCTCAGTGTGGAATTTAGATTGAAAAAATTGAGAATGGCATCTGGGATACTACAGTAATGAGCTATCAGAGGGAGAAGAGGGTAGTAAATGAAAGCCTGCTAGAATCCAGAAAAAGTGGCAGACGCAAGAGATAATTGGGGAATTGAACCAACAAAGCTTGTTGAAGAGTTAGATGTGGGGAAAGATGAGAAAAGAGACTAGAAAAGAGAGCTCTCTGGTTTTCCAACTCACCACTCCCCTGAATCATGGTACTAATGGCTTTCTCAGAGTCTAGGTGAAATGATTTAACATCAGGACAGGGAAGAGAGATGAATTCATTGACCATCTATTTATTGAGTGGCAATTGTGTAGAACCTTGATCCAGGCTGTGGTGAGATAGAACCCATCATGACAAAACTCTGCCCTTGTGGAACTTAGGAAACTAGAGAGATTATGTTCTAGTGAGGGACCCAGATGTATGAAAATAGAATATAATTTCAGGTAGTAAGTGCTTTGGCGGGAATAAAGCTGTGTGTGTGTCTGCATGTAGGGGGCGTTAGCCTGGTGGTGTAGGATGGTGCCTGTTTCTGTGAAGTAGTCAAGGGTGCCCTCTCTGAAGAGGCTGTACAGGACCCATGCCCTGAGTCCATAATGGAGCAAGTCAGGGGAAGACCTGGGGGAAAAGTGGATAAAGCAGAAGGAGAAGTAGTTGTATAAGAGGTTAAATAACAGCATAGCAGGAAGTGGAGAATAGGGCAAAGGATGGAAATCTGTGGTCAGACCAGAAAGTAAAGATGGAAGATGGAAGTTCCAGTTGTGACCTGATATACAGTTGTACCCCCTGTGAGCGTGTTGCTACGCCAGCAAAGAAGATGTCAGGAAGCCTTACCTGGGGACATCTCATGGGATAAAAAAGTCCCCTGTAGATCAGGAACTGACATCCTGAGGGTCAAGACTGTTAACCGACTGCTGCTCAGATATAAAAGAGAATTCCCTTGAGCTCTGAGTTCTGTAGGGATGTGCCTGGCTAAGGCTGTCTTAATACCACAGGAACAGGTAAGGAGGTCTTCTGTGGGAGTTCCTTGGTTCCTTCTCAAGCCTTGCATTTTAAACTGGTGCCAGGCGGCCACCACTTTTGTGTTGTCTAAGCCTCACAGCCCAGGACACTGGCTCCTTCTCTGACCATGGCTGCAAGGGACTCAAATGCTAACCCTGGGTTCCAAGTACCTCCCTTACCTCCCTCTTCACTGCTCCCCACTATAATTAATATTAATCCTTTCGGGAGCTTGTTCTTCCTTACTATGACTGCATCCCTTCAGGATCCTTTACTTCCCAAACTGAAATACCACACAGGCATCCAGCTGCCTCCCGCTCCCACCCCAGCCCCTGCCCTGTCCAGTGTCCACAGGGCTGGGAGGTCTTTCTAAAGCTCCTGCTCAGAGCCCTCCAGTTGGCTCTCCATGCACCTGAGCAAGTGTGACCTTCCCCAAGGCTGATGAATTGGGGCATGGTCTGGCCTCCCCTTATCTCACTGCCTTCAGCCTCCCCTTCCCTCTGTCCACACTGCTCTCTGCACTCTAGTTCTACATCTTTGCATGTGATTTTGCTCTTCCTGAATGTTCTCTCTGCTCTTCAGAGCTGAGCTGGTACCACCTGTTGTTAACCCATCCTAGCCATCAATGCTGGGTCCTGCTGCCGAGAGCTCCTCCAGTCCTGGCAGAAACTCCTGCTCAGAAGGCATATGCCAGGACAATTCCTATAGGCTCATAGGATATACCTGAGGCTGCTTTGAGATCCTTCTGAAGTCACAGTGAGGATTTGGTGATTGCTCTCATGGATTTCAGGTGAAGTACAATTTGCCTGGAGCTCTCCAAGGTGTCAATACCAGAGTTCAACTCAACTCAGCCATTGTTAAGAAAAGGAAAAAAAAAAAAGAAACTTCATTTGATCAGTTGTACTTGCAGCTGTGACTAAAGTTTGGCTGGTGGAAAAAGGCAAAGGGTGGGAAGATTGGCTCAATCATCTTAAACTGCTTTTTGAGGGAGAAATTAGGCCAGTTCAAATTGTTGATGCAGCACTAACATGCATGCAGCAAAGTCTGCTCTGTGCTCCCTCTAAGGCCATCTATTCCACTTTCGGCCCACCTGAGCCCCCTTTGAGATATGTCCAACTATTTCTCATCTCTGCTATCACTTTCTTTTTTGTGTTCCTCACTCAACCCTTCCCTAGCCCCCAAGTGAAATGAAATTCAGGCAAACCCATATGTGATTCCCCCATGCCCATGTTTACTTGGGTCTGGTCTGTAAACCCTCTTCAGGCACAAACACATCTGTGTATGTCTTATCTCCCCCTGGTATTACACCGGCAGACTGGTCTGGACTTGAGACTTTGCACAAGAGCACTGTCTAAGTGAGAGGAATTAAATGTACTTCGTAGGAATTTGCACCCCTCATTATGTACCAGTAAAGTCCTACATCTCAGTGTTAGGAATTGCAAACCTCATTAGATCACCAAACTCATTTGCTTAGTATCTAGCACATGCCTATGAACTCTTAAGAAAGAAGGAATTAGTTATTTTTGGAAATTAATATCATACACCTAAAAAGAAATAAAATCAGTGGACAAGAATAACAGACCATGATACTTGAAATTGTGTTTTGTGCCCGGGGAATGTAGCTAGGTGCATATAAGAAGAATTGTTAGGTTTAAGAATGAAATAGTTCAATAATAGTGAATAAGTAATGTTTTTTTATTGAAGAGAAAAATTTATCTCATTCATTGATAGTAAAAGATTTTTCTTAGAAGGTATTTTGCTTCCAATGCAGTTTGTCCCTTTAATGAATGAAAATGGAAAAAATTATGCTGTACTTCAAAAATTTCCATGGAAAGCTATCAGTGTGCTAAATCTGAAGATTTTGACATTCTTAACTAAAGGTTGTTCAGGGAATAGTTTTCTTCAATTTAGAAATTGATTTGGAGGCAGTTTCAATGAAATATTTAGCCAGTCAGTAGAAATTTTTCTCTCATTTCAAAAGACTAACACATAAATGATGACGCAAGTTATAGAAATAATTCCTTTCACGGCAATTGAAGTGTGTGTGTTGATTCTGTATAAAGTAAACCGCAACATGTCTTGTGGATGTGCTAAAGGATTTTTGTTGATGTTGCCAGAAGATGTATTTCAAGGTTAAAATATGGATAGGATGTTTAAAATTTTAAAATGACAGCTTAGAAATATTAAGAGTTGTTCCATTAGACTATACTTTTATAAATTTTCATTAAATTTATGATTTTGAGTCCTTGGTAATATGAAGGAACATGCTTTTAAAAGAGAAGAAATAAAATCACTATGATATAGATGACATAAACATTATTTTTTTAGTGCATTCAAACATTAATGGACCGAAAACTATATAGGAAGAGGAAAGGAAGAGGAAGAAAGAAAGATGAAAGAAAGAAAAATGGAAAAGATGAAAGAAAGAAAAAGAAAAAGGAAGGAAGGAAATAAAGAAAGAAGGAAAGAAACAGAAATAGAGATGGTTGGCTGGCTGGATGGATAGACAGGCAGATAGATGGATGACTGTTGGCTCAGTGCAGTTCTGTTACCACGTTATAGGTGGAACATAAATATAGTTCCCATCCTGTATCATCGAAGTATGGACCAGAGGATCTAGCAGCAACCATGGAAATCGCATAACCACATACTTTTGCCCTCTTTTCTTGTCATAGCTGTGTTTCAATGTCATAATTTAACTTGAACTTATCAGAAAGTGATTAAAAATGGTGAGTAATGTCTGTATATTCCTGCTAATTCGTTTCTATTTCTTCTTTTCAAAACTCCCATCAGAAGTGATGGGGAGGAGCTACAAAATCTCTTTAATGTTTCCGACTTTGCCTCCTCTATGGCCCTTTTACATATCTCCTTCCTCCACTGCCATGGGGGGGCACAAACTGCAGAGCAGGAATATGTGCAAGTCTATGCTGATAGAGGGTAAAAGCTTAACAAAACGGATTGAATGCTAATGAAAATGTATATCACCTTAACCAAATCAAGACAACAGGAATGTTCAAATAATCATCTGAGTAATTTAGAAAGAGAGAGCTTATCTTAAAAAAGGTCCTAGTATCAGAAAAGTTTATGCTAGAACTGGATAATTTCTGTAATATTTACCTTATTACAAACTATAAAAAGAAAAACTTTCCAATTCATTTCTGTAATACTGGCATAATACTAATATTATATCCTGATCTAGATTATACAAAACTAATAATAGCAGTGGCAAATTTCATAGCTGGAGATGCAAAATAATATGGAAAACATTTGTAAATTTAGTTCAGTACTCAATTAAAAGTTAGCATTAATAGTGACTAACACTTACAGAGACATTGCTTTGCTCCAGGTACTATTCGAAGTTCTTTACATCGCTTACCTTATTCACTAAAATGTAAGCTCTGGAAGTCTTCATCTGCTTTGCTCGTTGCTGTAATGCTAGAGCCTAGACCCATGCTTGGCACATAACAGAAATTCAATAAATGTGTTGGATAAATGAATGAATAATCTTCACAGCTGCAATATAACTACAAAAGTTAATACTTTTAATATTTGCTTTTTATATTAAAAGGAACAGGCTCATAGAGATTAAGAAATTTGCCCAGGATCACACATACCATGCCTAACTATATAAGGCTATTTCTGGTAGTGCAGGGAAGGTTCAACATTAGAAAATCTAATAATATTGTCTAATGTCTTAATCTGCCAAAGGGTAAATTACAAGGTCATATTAATAAATGGTCAAAAACAATTCAGATAATTCACCTCCAGTTCTAAGGGGAAGGGCTATAAGTAAAATAAAAGTTAAAAGAAACTTAACATTTTGTAAAATAAAAATAGTTAACTCAAGCTTACTCTGTATTAATTATTAAGGTGATAAACATTATTGAATGTCCTATTGAGATGAAGACCAAAGAAGGATGTAGGCTGTCAGTCTTTTTGAATAACATTGTGCTTAACTGTTAAAAGCTATAGTTGCATAAGGGGAAAACTTAAACTATAGGTATCAGAAAGGATAATGTAAAATTATCTTTAATTGTGGCTATTATGTTTGCCTCAATATATAATAGCTGAGTGATGTTGGCCAGATTATGTAACCTCTCTAAGCTTTAATGTTTAATCTCTTAATTGAGGATATTAATACCATATACTTAAAAAGTTGTTACGTGAACTAATATGTAAAAAAAAATAGATAAGGCATCTAAAGTGCCTGTTTTGCAGTAGTTGGCAAATTGTATGCACTCAGTAAATGTTACTCATTTTAATTATTACCTTGAAGAACTACAGAAACTCAATTGAAAACCATTAGCATTAATGGAGATTCCATAAATCGGTGTTACAGGTTCATATATGAAGCTTAAGTGCTTTCCAACGTGCAGACAAAAAAAAGTTAGCAAATATAATGGGACTATAATCCTGTTTACAGTAACAATAATATACCTAGGAGTGTATTACATTCATTTATAGTATATATTATTAAAATATAATATATAATTATGTTAATGAAATGTTCAGATTCTCTTGGCAGGAAACTATGAAGCTTTACGGGGTATCATATGAGAGGATATTAATGCATCAAAAGATAGGGCACATTCTATATATGAAGGCTATGTATGGTAAAAAGATAAAGTCAAATTTCCCCAAACTTTATAAACTCTAAACCTCTAAACTGAACACAGTCTCAGCTATATGAACATGTGAAGGTGGGGAGCATTAATCACTTGTCACTAACATTCATAAGGAGAGTAATAAACAAACAGGAATACCAGGGGAATTATGTAAAGCACATCCATAGAAAATTACTTGTTTTTTATGTGTGATATTAGAAAGTCTGAAAGTTATAATAATTAAAAGATCAGGCTACTGGAAACAAATAGACAGATGGGTAGAACAGAAAGAGCCACATATATACACATACACATGTATAAAATGTTATTTCAAATCAGTGGGGAATGAATTGAACTTTCAAAATAGTGCCGGGTAACCATTTGGAAATGAAAACAGGAAATTGCATCTTCTGGTATCAGTATATCTGTTTACATGGCCATGCAATCCAACTATCTCCATACATTCCTCCGTAAACATTCAGATTGAAAAGGAGAGTAAATGGAACCATCCATAACGCATAACAAAAGCATAACTAGAGGATGGAATATAACACGTGGCTATGTAACTTGTGTATAGAGAAATTAACTTTCTGAAACCAGCAGAGCCAAAAACGGAGACCATATTTGAGTGGAATCAGGCAGAAATTGCATTGCGCAGAAAAAGAAGAGCAGTGGCAGCCCAGCACATCTGTATCTATCTAAGCTATCTATTTACTACCTACCCATCTACTCTATCTCTATCTACCTACCTACCTACCTACCTATCTATCTATCTATCTATCTATCTATCTATCTATCTATCTATCTATCTAATCTCACTCCTAGAGAGAGACAGACCACGCGAGCAGTAGAGGACAGACACCCGTGATGCAGCTCAGCGGGTCAGGACGCCTGCTAATGGAGAATTTAATGAAAGCAGCTTGGACGTGCACAGTTTGAACAATAGAGATGGTGATCTTGAAAAGACCCTGATATTTTGCAGGGAGTTGGTCATGACCTGTAAGATAGCATGCTTCTTGGAAGGACAGTGGTAAAAGGAAAGAAGATTGAAAGTTGAAGTTAAAGTCTTACAGAAACAAAAGCAGCAGTAATCGGAGTCCACTCTGCTCGCCCCCTGCCCCTGAAGGAAGCCATTGCTGAAGAGACTGCACTTGAATATTTCAAAAGGAGAAAGCACCTGTCGTGCCATGCATAGGCCTGCTCTGCACAGTCAGGAAACCTAAAGCCGTTTCTAACAAACAGAATATGGTAGACAACGTCTATGGAAAATTTCTCTGAAAAAAAATCAGAAAGTGACAATGGAAATATTTCAACTGAAAAAAATGTCTCCTAAAGCAACCACAAAAGGGAAGAAAAATATCATACAAACCTCCAAATGATGATGATGATCATAAAGAAGATGCCATAATTTTCCAGTCTTTATGGACACTCTGCAGATCTAAGACTAAAATGAATATGGAGACAAGAATGGGAAATAACTTGATATTCTCACAAGCAGTGCGGACAACCAAAGCTATAAGCTGAGCCCTCAGTCTTCGGGTTTGTTCATATGAAACTTAACCCCACAAAGGATAGGTCAAGTCTACTTAAAATTTAGGCCTAAGAGTCACCCCCAGGAGGGCCTCTTTTGTTACTCAGATGTGGCCTCTCTCTCCAGCCAACATGATGAGCAGTCT
>PVIY010058654.1:0-12377 GCA_004026745.1 Myrmecophaga tridactyla | reverse complement strand
CTACAGTAAATATTTCAAAGTTTTAAATAGCTTGTACGTGTTGGACCAGCAAAATATTAGTCCTGGGGATAGTAATAGTACTTTATATGGCTCTTGTCAAGGCTGGAAGTTACTATTGTGCAAGCCGTGCATTGCTCAATCCCAGGGAGTACCATCCACCTTGGAGCGATTGAAGATGTGTGGATTTATAGAGACAGTTTTCTGGTCTAGCAGGAAAGTGTCTCAAGGAAGGAATCAGTGGTGGGGCTGGTTGCTGTGAGGATTAAATGAGATAACTCATACCAAGTCCTAAGGACAGGGTATGTGTATAGTAAGATCTCAATGTTATAAACTCTCTATAAACATACTCTTTGTAAACGAGATGATACTGACACATTGGCAACACATAAAGATGTAGTTATTTATCATTCAACTTTAAACTTGTGACCACACTATCCACAGTGTAAAGTGAATTCACATTAAAAAAATAAATTCTGCATTCACCTTTTTTCCCAACATTGAAAAATTTTGAATGTTCAGAAAAGTTGAAAGACTTATACATTGAACATCCATATGCCTATAATCTAGGTTCAAAAATTAACAGATTCTGTATTTGCTTTGCCACAAATCTGTCAATCTATCTCTCCCTCTGTCCATCCATGAATACATTTTAAATGCGTTTCAGAGTATGTTGACAATGTTGGCACACTGCATTCTTTAACTTCAGCATGCGTATCATTATCTATGAGTATTGAATTTTATCAAATGTTTCATGTGTGTTTTTTGAGAGAATAAATGGTTTTACTCTCTCATTTTCTAATGTGATGAAATACAATGATTTTTGAAGGTTAGACCAACCTTACATTTCTGGAAGAGCCTCCAATTGATCAGGATGTATTAAAATTTCTCTATATTGGAATTGATGTGCCAATAATTTATTGATAATTTTTTCCATGTCCATGAGGGATATTATTCCATAATTTTATTTTTTAATAATTTCTTTGCCAGGCTTTGTATCAAGGTTATGCAGGCATCATAATATAAGTTGGAATGCAATATCTTACTTGCTATTTTCTGCAAGAGTTTCTGTTAACATTAGTATTATTTCTCCTATGAATTTTTAATAGAATTCACCAATGAAATAATCTGAGCTTGCAGTTTTCTTTGTGGGAAGGTTTTTTGATAATAGATTAAATATCTTAAATAAATATATACTTCATTATTCATATTTTCTATTATTTTGGTAAATGGTATTTCTCAAAGAATTAGTACTTTTACCTAAGTCGTAGAAATCATTTCCATTACGTTGTTCATAATAGTCCCTTTCTATCCCTTCAATGTCTGTAGGTTCAGTAGTGATATCCCCTCCTTCATTGCTGATGTTAGTAATTTATCCCTCCACCCACCTTTATTTCTGATCAATCTAGCTACGATTTATCCTGTTGTTGGTGTTTCCCAAAGACCCATGTTTTGGCCTTAAAACTTATTTGTTTTCTTTTAATTCACTTCTGCACTTATCTATTCTTTTCTTCTTGCTACTTACTTTGGGCTTACTTCACCTTTCTTTTCTCATCTCTTACAATGGAACTGTAGGCCATTGATTTTCGTGACAAATTGCATTTTCCAAAGATGGCTATGACAATATCTTTGTCACACATGCTTTTCTAGAACTTCACTGTATTCCATTAAGAGTGAATTTTGAATATTGGGAGGCTTGTCTTCCACTTTTTTTTTTACAAAAATGTTTTATTGAGTTACATTCACACACCATACAATCCATCCAAAGTGTACAATCAGTGGCAGACTTGTGCTTTTATCACCACAATCAATTTTAGAAAATTTTCATTATTACTCCAAATAGAAAACTCCCTTATACCATATTCCTTATACCCTCCTATTATTAACACTTAGCTTTGAAGTGGTACCTTTGTTACAACTGATGAAAGAATATTAAAATATTACTGTTAAGTATAAATCATAGTTCGTATAGTTGCCTGGTTTGCATTTTTTCCATATACCTCCCTATTATTAACACTTGCATATGTTCTAGTTCTTGAAAGAACATTCTTATATTTATACTATTAACTACAATCATTAGCCACAACAGGGTTCACTGTGTTATATGGTTCTATGTTTTATTCTCTAGCTTTCCTTTTAGTGACATACATGAGCCTAAACTTCTCCTTTCAACCACATTCACATGCATAATTAGGCGTTGTTAATTAAACTCACCATAATGTGCTACCATTACCTCTATCCATTAGCAAACATTTACAATGAACCTAATTAAAATTTCTGCACAAGTTAGGCATTAACTTGCCATTCTCCACCCTCATTCTATTGCCTGGTAACTTATATTCTAGTTTATAATTCTATGAGTTTCCCTATTATAATTAGCTCATATTATTGAGATCATACAACATTTTTCCTTTTGTGTCTGCTTATTTTACTCAACATAATGTCCTCAAGATTCATTTATGCAGTTTTCAATATTTTATTCCTTCTTTCAGCAGAGTAATATTGTACTATATGTATATACCACATTTTGTTTATCCTTTCATCTGTTGATGGACACTTGGATTGCTAACCATCTTTTGGCAATTGTAAATAATGCCTTCATGAACATCAGCAAGCAAATGTCTATTCATGTCCCTGCTTTCAGTTCTTCTGGAAATATATCAGAAGATGTATTCTTCTGGGATTGCCAGATTGTATGACAGTTCTACACTTAGCTTCCTGAGGAGCGGCCACCTGTCTTTACAATGGGTGTACTATTTTACGTTCTCAACAGCAATGAATGAGTGCTCCTGTTTCTCCACATCCTCTCCAACACCTGTAGTTTTCTGTTTCTTTTTTTAATAGTGACCATTCTAGTAGGTGTGAAATGATACCTCGATGTGTTTTTGTGTGTTTGTTTGTTTGTTTGTTTTGCATGGGCAGGCACTGGGAATTGAACCCGGGTCTCCAGCAGATAGGTGAGAACTCTGCCTGCTGAGCCACTGTGGCCTGCCCTCCCTGTGGTTTTGATTTGCATTTCTCTAATAGCTAGTGATGTTGAGCATCTTTCCATGGGCTTTTTAGTCATTTGCATTTCCTCTTTGGAAAAATGTCTTTGGCCCATTTTTTATTGGGTTGTCTTTTTATTGTTCACTTGTAGGACTTCTTTATATATTCTGGATATTAAACTGTTATCAGATATGTGGGTTCACAATATTTTCTCCCATTGAGTAGACTGCCTTTTCACTTTCTTGACAAAGCCCTTTCAAGCACAATAGTGTTCAACTTTGAGGAGGTTCCATTTATCATTTTTTCTTTTGTTGCTTAGGTATAAAGTCTAAGAACCATTACCTACCACAAGATCTTGAAGATAAGTCCCTATATTTTCTTTTAGGAATTTTATTGTCCTGCCTTTTATATTTAGGCCTATGTTTGTAATCCACTTTTGACAATATAACAAAGAGGAAGAGATGCTGGTGACTTTTGAGTTACGTTGTGAAAGGCAATGCAGCTTCTGCCTTGTTAGCTCTAAGTTTGGGGCTTGACACCTGAGCCTCCATGTAAGAAGTCCAGTAACCCTGAGGCCACAGTTCTCTGAAGAGGCCATGTGGACAGGCATATGTAAGGCTTTGTTGTACAGTCCTGGCCCTGAGTCCTCCTGGTCTGAGAACCAGACCTGAGTGAATGAGCCTTCCAATCATTCTTGTTCCCAGCCATGGAATCATCCCTCATCTTCAAGGCATCCTCATTGATCCCCCCCCACTTTCCAACTGTAGTAGGGGTGGGGGCTTACTTTTGTTTGTCCTCCAATAAAAGGCTGAAAAAAATTCCCTGGAAACTTACTCAGGGCCAATCTTTTCTTCCAAGTGTCATGTGTTCTCTAATATCTGTTGCATTTGGTAACTCTTGTGCCTTTGGTCAGGCTGGTCTCCTAGGAGTTCTCTGCCATTACCAGATGTGGAAACAGCATTTATGTTTTGACTCTATGAAGTTATACTATCTTCAATTTTAATGAAGAGTGATTTTTTGATACAAATATTTGATATTATCAGAACTTTAACAAACTTCTTTAGTAATTTTTTCAGTTTTTAATAATTGAGAGTCTCATTTCCCAGGTCCCATGAGCTCCCAGAAGGTATTCTGAGGAGAACCTGAGCTCAACTCCAGCTGTCCTCTCTGCTTCTGAGTTCATTTGGAGGTCCTCATGTCCCATCTTAGAGAACAGGCCTTGGAAAACTTAACAAAGGTATTTTTCTTTCTGGGTACAATTTTAAGAAAGTGCATATAGCTCAACAAGCCTAAAAGGAAGAAAAAGAGAAAACAAAACTTCTAGGACTAAAGGGAAAGAAAACCACAAATAAGCCTCTAGCCCCACAGGCGAGAGGGGTTGGGGCCTGCCAGGGAAGACCTCACGTCAGGCCAGTGCTTTCTCCACCAGGAATGCCTCTCACCCCGCACTGGGCCTTTTTCAGCAAACACTGAATGTCCTCTGCCTTTCTGCAATATCTTGCTGTTGCTTGAAGCGCTTTTGGCTAGGTTAGAACATTATATCCACCTCTCCTCCATAAGGCGGGATGGTTTTGTGGGAAACAAAAAGTAAGGCCTATTCTCTAAGGTCACTTGGAGCCACTCTGTTCAGAACATGAAATGGGGTAATGGCTTAATGGGTTCATAAATGAGTGATGAATCATGCACAGCTGAAAAGGGACTCAAGATAAAAGTGGAGAAAAGGTAGTGGTGCAGGGAGAGGCCAAAGTTTCTGATTAAGGTCACACCTAATCAGTTGTGGAGGTTATCAGCAAGAATTCTAAAAACCATCCTCTCACAGCAGAGTTTACATATTACGTGTTTGTGTGCATATGTGTGTGAATGGGGAGGAGTGGGTATGAGAAGATGTGTGATATGAGAGTACAGGCTAAGAATAGAAATGGGAAAAAAGGGGACTCTTCCCACTCTGTCCATTTTCTTTTTCTAGTCTCTTTGCCCATTTTAAAAAAACCAAAATCACAGATCTAATTTGCAGTAGATTGTAATTAATTAAGTTTTGGATTCCAGCAGTTTCCATCTGTGTGACCTCAGTTTTTTAATCTGAATAATGGTGAAAATGTTAAGCAGTGATAAACTGAAGGATTGTTGTGACAATCAAGTGAGTGAGATAAGCACTGCAAAAGCACCTAATAAAGTGCCTGGTAAAACTAGCTCCTGAAGTTGGGTTAGTTTACTCCCTTCTCATCCCTTTTTCCTACTCATCCAGGCCAATTTTTTTTTAACCTCCAATTAAAGTATTGATTGGGATGGTTGTCATAATTCTAGCAGTACTGTGTCACACAGATTTACAGAATCAAATAATCTTTGATGTAGAAGGATAACAGTGTTTAAGGGACTTGCACAATATCCCTCAACTTGTTACTGAGTCAGCAGGTATCTACTCAACACCTTCCATGTGCTGGTCACTGTGATCAATATAGACATTGTTCTTGCTGTTTGTGGGGCTTATAACCTAGCAGGGTGTAGTGGGTTACATGGGCCCCCCAAGAAAATTTGTCCAAGTGCTAACCACCAGAATGTGTGACTGTGACTTTGGCAAAAGGCTCTTTGAGATGTAATTAAGTTAAGGATTTTTAAATGAGCACGTGCGTAACTTAGGGTGAGTCCTATATTCAAGAATAGGCATCTTTATTAGGGAAAGAGGAAGATTTGAAACACAAAGTCACAGGGAAGAAGATCATGAGAAGATGGTGGCACAAATGGGGGTTCTGGCTGCCATAATTCAAGGATATCTCGAGTTACCAGATGCTGGAAGAGGCAGGGAAGGATTCTCTTCTACAGCCTTTGGAAGGGGATGTGGCCCAGCTGACACTTGATTTCAGGCTCCTGGCCTTTAGAGCTTTGAGAGAATAAAATCTGTAGTTCTAGGCCACTAAGTTTATGATAAGTTGTTATGTAGTCACAGGAAACTAATATAGAAGGGGAAAGAAACTTTAAGCACATACTATTCAAATAACTAATAAATCATAATTGTGTAAAGTGGTAAGAAGAAGAGGAAAATGGCTCTGAAAATGAATATAATAGAGAGAAGCGGCTTTGGATTGCAATATGAAAGTTGAGCAGGAGTTAACTAGGTGAAGAGTAGGAGGAGGAGAGGGGAGATACATTTGAATAAATGAAAGGTAGTTAGTCGAGCAGGACAAGGGAGGGATGGGGGGGAAGGGATTCAGGGAATTGTGTGAGGTAGGTGGTTCGAAGCTGTGGAGAAGAGAATCTCAAGATAAACTGAAACGGTGAGGTAGGCAGAGGCCAATCAGATTATGCCACAGAAGCCATGTGAAGGGATTTGACAGTCCAAACAAAAACAGAGTATAAAATTGGTCTTCCTCAGTTTGGCGATTCCTCAGAAAACTAAATAGCAAATTGTCCTATTTCCTGGTTTGAAGCTGTTAGGCACCCCATAAAAGTCATGGTCTTTTTTTTTCTAATTTTTAAATTTTTTTAAAATACCAAAAAACACCAAACGCAAACATTCTTAACTTTTCTTTTTTTTCTTTTTACATGGGCAGGCACCGGGAAATGAACATGTGTCCTCTGGCATGACAGGCGAGCATTTTTGCCTGCTGAGCCACCGTGGCCCACATTCTTAACTTTTGATCATTCCCTTCTACACATATAATCAGTAATTCACAATATCATCACATAGTTGCATATTCATCATCATGATCATTTCTTGGAATATTTGCATCTATTCAGAAAAAGAAATCAAAAGAAAACAGAAAAAAAATTCATATATACCATATCCCCTCCCCTCCCCCTCACTGCTCACCAGCATTTCACTCTAAATTTATTTTAACATTTGTTCCCCCTATTTACTTTATTCCATATGTTTTACTCGTCTGTTGATAAGGTGCATAAAAGGAACATCAGACACAAGGTTTTCACAACCGCACAGTCACATTGTGAAAACTATATCATTACGCAATCATCTTCAAGAAACATGGCTACTGGAACACAGCTCCACATTTTCAGGCAGTTCCCTCCAGCCTCTCCACTACATCTTGACTAACAAGGTGATATCTATGTAATGTGTAAGAATAACCTCCAGGATAGCCTCTTGACTCTGTTTGGAATCTCTCAGCCATTGACAGTTTATTTTGTCTCATTTCACTCTTCCCCCTTTTGCTCAAGAAGGTTTTCTCAGTCCCCTGATGCTGAGTCTCAGCTCATTTTAGGATTTCAGTTCCACGTTGCCAGGAAGGTCCGCATCCCTGGGAGTCATGTCTTATGTAGACAGGGGGAAGGTGGTGAGTTTGCTTGTTGTGTTGGCTAGAGAGAGAGGCCACATCTGAGCAACAAAAGAGGTTCTCTTGGGGGTGACTCTTAGGTCTAATTTTAAGTAGGCTTGACCTATCCTTTGTGGGGTTAAGTTTCATATGAACAAACCCCAAGACTGGGGGCTCAGCCTAAAGCTTTGGTTGTCCACACTGCTTGTGAGAATATCAAGAATTCAACTTGGGGAAGTTGAATTTTCCCCCTTTCTCACCATTCCCTGAAGGGGACTTTGCAAATACTTTTTTAATCACTGTTCAAATCACTCTGGGATTTATCTGGGCATCACTCTGGACAAACCAACAAGATCTCATGTCCTACTCAAGGTTCCATGTACATATGGTGTTCATTTAAGCTGTCCACATAAGGTATATTAGGAAATGCACTAGTAAAAATATAAATTTTGTACTAAATAAACATTTTTTGCTTATCCACACATAAGGTAAAATTTTAAAACATTAATTACCATCTATTTTCAACACCCTGCAGTAATGATATTCCTTTGTTCTTCCCCATGCAAAAACATTTTTAAAATTTGTACATTTAGTCACTATCATTATACACTCTAGGCATTCCTAGATTATACCATCTCAGTCTTTATCATCTGTCGTTCTTTCTGATTTCATTTGTGTCCCCAACCCTTCTCCCTCTATCATTCTCACATTCAGCTTCATTCCGTGTTCTAACATAATTGCATTACAATTAGGTAGTATTGTGCTATCCATTTCTGAGTTTTTACAATCAGTCCTGTTGCACAATCTGTATCCCTTCAGCTCCAATTACCCAATATCTTACCCTATTTCTACCTCCTGATGGTCTCTGTTACCAACGAAATTCTCCAAGTTTATTCACTAATGTCAGTTCATATCTGTGAGACTATACAGTATTTGTCCTTTTGTTTCTGGCTACTCTCATTCAGCATAATGTCCTTAATGTCCATCCATGTTGTTACGTACTTCATTACTTTATTCTGTCTTACGGCTGCATAATATTCCATTGTATGCATACACGACAGTTTGTTTAGCCACTCTTCTGTTGATGGACATTTTGACTGTTTCCATCTCTTTGCAATTGTAAATAATGCTGCTATAAACATTGGTGTGCAAATGCCTGCTTGTGTCCTTGCCCTCATGTCCTCTGAGTAGATACCTAGCAATGGTACTATATTTAGCTTTTTGAGGAACTGCCAAACTGCCTTCTACAGCAATTGTACCATTTGACATTCCCACCAACAGTGGATAAGTGTGACTCTTTCTCCACATCCTCTCTGGTGTTAGTCATTTCTGTTTTATTGCTAATGGCCATTCTGGTGTGTGTGAGATGATATCTTATTGTGGTTTTGATTTGCATTTCTCTAATGGCCAGGGAAGTTGAGCATCTCTTCATGTGCCTTTTGGCCATTTGAATTTCCTCTTCTGAGAAGTGTCTCTTCAAGTCTTTTGCCCATTTTGTAATTGGGTTGTCTGTCTTTTTGTTGTTGTCTTTATAAATTCTGGATACTGGACCTTTATCTGATATATCATTTCCAAACATTGTTTCCCATTGTCTAGGCTGTCTTTTTACTTTCTTGATGTAGTTCTCTGATGCACTAAAGTGTTTAATTTTGAGGAGTTCCCATTTCTTTCTTTCTTTCTTCAATGCTCTTGCTTTGGGTGTAAGGTCTAGGAAACTGCCTCCTAGTATAAGATTTATAAGGTATTTCCCTACATTTTCTTCTAACAGTTTTATGATCTTAGATCTATTGTTTAGGACTTTGATCCATTTTGAGTTAACTTTTGTATAGGGTGTGATATATGGGTCCTCTTTCATTCTTTTGCATATGGATATCCAGTTCTCCAGGCACTATTTATTGAAGAGACTGTTCCTTGCCAGATGAGTTGGCTTGACTGCCTTATCAAAGATCAATTGTCCATAGATGAGAAGGTCTATATCTGAGTACACTATTTGATTCCATTGATCAGTATATCTATCTTTATGTCAGTACCATGCTGTTTTGACCACTGTAGCTTCATAATATGCCTTAAAGTCAGATAGCATGAGACCTACAACTTCATTTTCTTTTCCCTCAGGATACTTTTAGCAATTTGGGCACTCTGCTCTTCCAGATGAATTTGGTTATTGGTTTTTCTATTTTTGAAAAGTAAGTTTTTGGGATATTAATTGGTATTGCATTGAATCTGTAAATCAATTTTGGTAGAATTGACATCTTAACTATATTTAGTCTTCCAGTCCATGAACACAGTATGCCCTTCCATCTATTTAGGTCTTCTGTGATTTCTTTTAACAATTTCTTGTAGTTTTCTTCGCATAGGTCTTTTGTCTCTTTAGTTAAATTTATTCCTAAATATTTTATTCTTTTGGTTGCAATTGTAAATGGAATTATTTTCTTGATTTCCCCCTCAGATTGTTCATTACTAGTGTATAGAAACACTACAGATTTTTGAGTGTTGATCTTGTAACCTGCCACTTTGCTGTACTCATTTATTAGCTCTAGTAGTTTTGCTGTGTATGTTTTGGGGTTTTTGACATATAGTATCATATCATCTGCAAGCAGTGAGAGTTTTACCTCTTCCTTTCCAATTTTGATGCCTTATATTTCTTTTTCTTGTCTAATTGCTCTGGCTAGAAATTCCAACACAATGTTGAATAAAAGTGGTGATTGTGGAGGCATCCTTGTCTTGTTCCTGATCTTAGGGGGAAAGTTTTCAGTTTTTCCCCATTGAGGATGATATTAACTGTGGGTTTTTCATATATTCCCTTTATCATTCTGAGGAAGTTCCCTCTATTCCTGTCTTGTGAAGTGTTTTCAACAGGAAAGGATGTTGAATTTTGTCAAATGACTTTTCTGCATCAATCAAGATGACCATGTGGTTTTTCTGCTTTGATTTGTTGATATAGTGTATTACATTAATTGATTTTCTTATGTTGAACCATCCTTGCATACCTGGGATGAAGCCTAGTTGGTCATGATGTATAATTCTTTTAATGTGTTGTTGGATTCAATTTGCTAGAATTTTGTGGAGGATTTTTGCATCTGTATTCATTAGAGAGATTGTTCTGTAGTTTTCTTTATTTGTAATATCTTTGTCTGGCTTTGGTATGAGGGTGATGTTGGCTTCGTAGAATGAATTAAGTAGCTTTCCCTCCTCTTCAATTTTTTTGAAGAGTTTGAGCAGGATTGGTACTAATTCTTTCTGGAATGTTTGGTAGAATTCACCTGTGAAGCCATCTGGTCCTGGAGTTTTCTTTTTGGGGAGTTTCTTAATGACTGATTTTATTTTTTTTACTTGTGATTGGTTTGTTGAAGTCGTCTATTTCTTCTCGAGTCAGAGTTGGTTGTTCATGCCTTTCTAGAAATTTGTCCATTTCATCTACATTGTCGAACTTCTTAGCATAAAGTTGTTCATAGTATCCTCTCATCATTTCCTTTATTTCTGTGGGGTCAGTGGTTATATCTCCTCTTCTATTTCTGATCTTATTTATTTGCAACCTCTCACTTCTTCTTTTTGTCAATCTTGCTAAGGGTCCATCAATCTTATTGATTTTCCCATAGAACCAGGTTCTGGTTTTGTTGATTTACTCAATTGCTTTCATGTTCTCAGTTTCATTTATTTCTGCTGTAATCTTCATTATTTCTTTCCTTTTGCTTGCTTTGGGGTTAGTTTGCTGTTCTTTCTCTACTTCTTCCAAGTGGACAGTTAATTCCTCGATTTTTGCCCTTTCTTCTTTTTTGATATAGGCATTTAGGGCAATAAATTTCCCTCTTAGCATTGCCTTTGCTGCATCCCATAAATTTTGATATGTCATGTTTTCATTTTCATTTGCCTTGAGATAGTTACTGATTTCTCTTGTAATTTCTTCCTTGACCCACTGGTTTAAGAGTGTGTTGTTGAGCCTCCACATATTTGTGAATTTTCTGGCACTCTGCCTATTGTTGATTTCCAACTTCATTCCTTTATGATCTGAGAAAGTGTTTTGCATGATTTCAATCTTTTTAAATTTATTAAGACTTGCTTTGTGACCCAGCATATGTTCTATCCTTGAGAATGATCCATGAGCACTTGAGAAAAAGGTGTATCCTGCTGTTGTGGGGTGTAATGTTCTATAAATGTCTGTTAAGTCTAACTCATTTATTGTAATATTCAAATTCTCTGTTTCTTTATTGATCCTCTGTCTAGATGCTCTGTCCATTGATGAGAGTGTGGAATTGAAGTCTCCAACTATTCTGGTAGATGTGTCTATTTCTCTTTTCAGTGTTTGCCTCATGTATTTGGAGCATTCTGGCTCTGTAACATAAATATTTATGATTGTTATGTCTTCTTGTTGAATTGTTCTTTTCATTGATACATAGTATCCTTCTTCTTCTCTTTTACCTGTTTTGCATTTGAAGTCTAATTTGTTGAGTATTAGTATAACTACTCCTGCTCTTTTCTGATTGTTATTTGCATGAAATATCTTTTCCCAACCTTTCACTTTCAACCTATGTTTATCCTTGTGTCTAAGATGTGGTTCCTGTAGACAGTATACAGATGGGTCCTGTTTTTTAATCCATTCTGCCAGTCTATGTCTTTTGATTGGGGAGTTTAATCCATTAACATTTAGTGTTATTACTGTATGGGTAGTACTTTCTTCTACCATTTTGCCTTTTGGATTTTATATGTCATATTTAATTTTCCTTCTTTTTACCTTTACTCATAGTCTTCCTTTCTACACTCTTCTCCACACCTCTCTCTTCTGTCTTCATATCTGTCTCTAGTGCTCCCTTTAGTATTTTTTGCAGAGCTGGTCTCTTGGTCACAAATTCTCTCAGTGATTTTTTGTCTGAAAATGTTTTAATTTCTCCCTCATTTTTGAAGGACAATTTTGCTGGGTATAGAATTCTTGGTTTGCAGTTCTTCTGTTTTAGTAATTTAAATATATCATCCCATTGTCTTCTCGCCTCCATGGTTTCTGCTGAGAGATCTGCGCATAGTCTTATTGGGCTTCCCTTGTATGTGATGGATTGCTTTTCTCTTGCTGCTTTCAAGATTCTCTCTTTCTCTTTGACCTCTGACATTCTGATTAGTAAGTGTCTTGGAGTA
>PVIY010058653.1:0-12361 GCA_004026745.1 Myrmecophaga tridactyla | reverse complement strand
AACTCAAACTGATTTTACCACTGAAGGGATTATACTGGTTTATGTGAAAGAAAATTCCAGATTTAGAGTGAGCTTCAGGGATAGTTTGACTAGATACTAGCTCTATTTCTCAATACTTTTCCACTTCTGCCTCTCTCTGTGCTGTCTTCATCCTCAGGTTGGCCTTGTAGGACTGCCTGTTTCCGCTTCCAAAAGACATTGTCTACCCCTTGCTACCTCCATATTAAGTAGACCCCTAATTTTGTTTAGTGTTTAACAAAGATATCCCAATCTCAGAGAAAGCAGGTGCTGGATCTGGTCTAGAGGTAGGTGTGTAGCCAGGTCCCGGACAAACAGATGGTTTGGGGGGGTCTGAGAGTGACACTTTTAATCCCTTATGGGGGGAAGGCATGTGAGAAGCAATCACGTGCCCTGGGTCACCTCTGCCTCCTGTTACTGAATGTGAGTGTATGGTGATGGGGCTGCTGCTGCAACAAGGCGAAGAGAAACATGAGGATGTTGCTTCAAAGCCACTGAACCAATGACAGCAACCTCTCATCTCTGATGATCTTGTTCTTTGACAAAAACAAACCACTTTCATCAGGTGTTTTGGTTCCCTGGAAGCATTCCTAATGAACGCAGACTACCAAAAGCAACCAGGGTTGCATTCTTCCTTGTTCACATCCAAGCAGAGAGAACCTGCTACTAACTATAACCATTGGAAGAAAGTCCTAACCTTCCCTCTGATTGAACCTCTGCACACCATTCACTACAGCTCTGGGGATGACCTAACCCCGGTTAGCTCAGTCCAAAATGGGGTCAGTGTATCCCAACCCATAAGGGAGGAGGGGTCTGATAGTTTGAGGGGAGGCCACAACAATGTCCACCATATACCTCTAAACAAATAGGCAAATATGAATAGGGTTCTCTGGAGACCATCCAGGTGTGTCTGGATGGACCACTCGGATGTCTCTTGAAAAGAATTGTCTGCAAGGAGGGTGTACAGCTGCCAGCTTCCAGCCATTGTACCTTTGGCTCCACTGCAGTGTTCATACCAAGGCCACACTTTCCCCTTAGGAGCTCCCAGACAATGACTGCCCACACTTGCTCACTGGGGGACACCTCTACTGTCAGTCATCTTCCTGGCTGAGAGTTCCTCAGAGCAGCACAGCACTCTAGGGTTCCCCTTACCCAATTTTCTGTCCCTTGCTCCTTTCACAGAGGGTCACACCTGCATATTGATCTGATGGCTCCTTACTTATTCCTGCTCCTCCTCTGCTTTATTCTTCACAGGCATTTCCCCCCAATAAAATCTCTTGCCCATCTAGTTCTGTCTTTGCCTCTGCACCTCACAGGACCTGAACTGACACAAGCATCTACGACAGTTCAGTGCTGCAGACATTTGAGCATACAATCCCCCTAGAAGTGACAACTTTCTTCACTTTTCAACCCTAGGCACCTCCCTTGCCTCACTTGGTTCCAGTCCCATCACAGAGTAAATATTTTAGGGTTTGTGGGTCATAAGGCCTTTATCACAACTACTCATCTCTGCCTTTGCAGAGCGAAAGCAGTCCTAGACGACATGTAAGTAAATGGGCATGACTGTGTTCCAGTAAAACCTTGTTTGCAAAAACAGGCAATAGGCAGATAGGGTCTGTGGGCTGTAGTTTGCTAATTCTCAGTATAAAGGACCCATCAGAAATAAAGAGCAAGCAAAGAATCAAATAGTTGCAATGAGATCATTTGGGCTGATTGAGATGAAATGACAGAGAAAGTCTTCACTTTCTTCACATTACAAAATTAATACATGTTAATCATAAAAAAATAAAATTTATAAGAAAATGTAAGGAAGAAAACTCACTTATAACTCCTCAACCTAGCAAAACAATGAGCATTAAATTATTTAAAAAATTATTTTGATGCTTGTGGTAGTACCATATTCTCCTATGTAGCTATTCTGTAATTGATTTAGTCATTCTGTAAATGTTTAAGGTTGATTCCACTATTTTGACAGAAAGGCAACTTGGAGATTAACCTGAAAAGATCTGTATTCATTTTTTTAAAAATATTTTTGAATGACTTCATAACCTTCAATATTTGGGAAAAACTTTAGAGCTCGTGACCTTTCCAGGAATTCATAATACACATTTATATATTAAAAGTCCTGGGAATTCTGCAGTAAAATGTTAAACAGAACTCCTCACCTTGTTTTGAGCCAGCATTTCCCAAACACACTCATTCATTAAATCCTGCCTCCCTTTATTTTGGCTGAAGACCCATTATATTCTGCATGACTCTTATACTTCAAGGAACACACTCTGGAAAAAATTTCTACAGTGTTTTTCCATAATTAAGTGAAACTAGAGGGAAACACTGTCAGTAAAATGCAGTAATTTTAGAAATACAAATGTCTTGGAGGCCTTAAAAGGTAAATCTTCAGGAACATAATCAATGAAGGTGAATTAATACACTTACTCATTTTTATTATTTCCCTTTTTATTGAAATTAGGGAGAGGATTAAAAATATGTCAAATAGAGATTGTAGATGACCAGTGAACTGAGACAGGAAACTAATTTATTAATCCTCCTACAATTGTAATCTCAAAGAGAAGGGAGAGTTAGAACCTATCGGGGTAAGAGTTATAGATTTCTATAGTTAGAAAGGAATGATAGATGATGAGAATAGGTAGGATAATTTCAGAATGGAAAATAACAGCTGAATATTATTTATTTTTTTATTATATATCAAGGGTATGATGGTGTTAAAATTTCATCCTGAAACATGACTCTAAAGACATATTAATCTACACCTGCATTTCTGAAAGACTGAAATCCTCAGATGAAATTGCCACTCTACACATTTGTCAGTTCCTGGATGCTTTTGTCATTTTATGGAAATAGAGAAAAGGAAAAGAACGTTTTCTATTTTCCAAGGAGTTCTGTTTCGTTGTTTTTTGGGTCTTTTCATGAACTTACATTGGCAAGAATCCGTTGAATATTCTTTTATTGGGTACAGAGATTTCATCAGCTTTCCCTGAAAGGAAATTAGTTTTTTATAGCCAACCACAAAAAATAAGTTTGCATATCTAAATACAGGGAGGTCATACAGTTAAGTATCATTGTAAGGGGCCAAGCTCCAGCCCTTATCCCATTTAAATGACTTTTCAGGCTATCATATTAAGAAGATAAGGGGGATTTTATAAATTCCGAATTAATCATCATGGCCTCACAAATAGAACTAAGACATCTCTATTTTTCAAACCATCTGTACCATAGTAAGTTTAAAAGGAAAAATAAATAAATAAAATTACAGAGTTACTCAGTCTTAACTTTCATAGATCTTTTATACTTGCCTTAGATTAGACAGGAAATGATAAGCAAGAAAGCCATGTGCATATGTTATAGATAATATGCATTCAGTTTTACATTTATATACATGAATATATGTAAAGTTCGGTTGATATTTCAGCAAAATACCTGCTCAAAAGATATTACCAGCCATACACTCTCATTCCAGTGTCTCTACTAGTAATTTTATGACATGATTTCAACTCAATGTGTCCTGAAAGTGAAATCTATTCTAACATACATTCCATCTATTATTTACTCACTAATGGCCTAACTTCTTTCAAGACTAAAGCCCATTCACATTTTTATTAGTAGTAAGTTGAACTAGACTGCAGCATATTTATATGTATGACTTTGATTTATTGATCATATTCTGGAGGGTGTTTACCAAATATTTTGTATATTCTATTGTTTATATATACAATATTATATTGTTTACCAAATACCAAAGTACAGTCAGTTCTCCTTCCTCTGATGAGACCACATCAGCATTTGTCAAAGTCACCAGGGCTGTGGAAGGATGTTCCTTGAGTTTATTATAGGCATTAGAAGTATAGATTTTTTAAATAATTTAAAATATATATACTTTTTTTTATTAGAGCAGTTGTAGGTTTACAGAGACATCATGTAAAAGTACGGA
Organism: Myrmecophaga tridactyla; assembly: GCA_004026745.1. Lineage (NCBI taxonomy): Eukaryota > Metazoa > Chordata > Mammalia > Pilosa > Myrmecophagidae > Myrmecophaga > Myrmecophaga tridactyla. Next base: position 8,394 of record PVIY010058653.1, on the reverse strand, counting down.
GTTTGCCCTATACTCCCCTGTCTCACACACAGCTTTTACTCTTACTAGAATTATGTGGTACCTTTGATTCAATTCATGAAATAAATTATAATTATGTTATTGACTTTATCCTACTGTTTGCAGTAGGATTCATTCTGGGTTCTACAGTTCTTTGTGTGTGTATGTGTGGGAAGGGGCAGTAACTTATATGGCAATCTAAAATTTCCCCCCTTTTTCCTTTTCAAATGCACAATTCAGTGGTGTTAATCAGGCTAAGTTGTGCCTCCATCCCCATGATTCATTGCCACAGCTTTGCTATCACTGCAAACAGAAACCCCATGCCAATTAAACTCTCCAATCCCCTCCCCCACTGGGTCCCTGGTAACCTGTATTCTAGTTTCTGACTTTATGAATATGCATTTTATGCAGATTTTCTAAGCAGTTTTTAAGAAAAAGGAAGCACTTGACAATTGCTCTTAAAGGCAGCTACTTGTAAGGGAATATGCTTGTTCTTAGGAAGTATACATGGCAGTATTAAGTGTTCAGGGAGCATAAATATATACAACATGCACTCAAGTGTTCAGGAAATGGATTGATAGATAGAAATGCAGATGGAAAGATATGTGGATAGACAGATAGACTGACAGATAGAATGATGCAGCAAATGTGGCAAAATGTTCATATTGGTGGAGCTGAGTATCCAGGGAGAAAAGGGTATGTTGGAGTTCTCTATATGGGGTTTGTGTTATTTTCGTTAATTTTCCTGTAAGTCTGAAAGTATTCCAGAAGAAAAAGTTTAAAAAGTAAAAGGAAGTGCCTACATTGAAGACTCTATTAGGACCTCTTTGTCCCTTTTCCTCCTTTTGCTTTTCCTTTACCCAAAGGCCCACTAGTCATACCTGGGCATGGGGCATTGCTTTCCTGTGTCCCCACTGCCCTCATCAAAAGCACACTCTATTATTGTCCTCAGAAGAAAGATTGAGGTGCTTCTTTGAACATCATTCACTCTTAGGCAATGTGGCTGGTACTACGAGCTCCTTGAGTTTAGCTAACTTTCAAATGAGCCATAAAAGAGAATAAACTCACGCCTCTTGTTATGGAACAGATTTCAAAGATACAAAATTGATGGGCTATTGAGATTGGTTTCCTAAATTAAAAATATATTGCAATAGGCTCCTGGTATGAATATGGTAGCATGAATAAGCGTTTTCTTCCCTTTTCCTCTACACCAACAACTAAGAGATTAAAGAAAAATTCTGTAAACATCAATTTTTCAGTGAGAAGATAGAAGATAATATAATCTACAAATTCTAAAATACACATGTGCACCATTAAGCTTCTAGAGAAAACATAGAATAACTTCATAACATTAGGACAGGGAAACAGTTCTTAAGCAGAACACACAAAGCAGCAATCATAAAAAAAAATTAGAATTTTTTCAAAGTTAAAACTAGTGCTAATCAAAATACCCAGTTAAAAACATAACTATGTAGCCCACACATGGAGAAAAGATTTCCTTTACATATACTTGGTAAAGTACTTGTATAAAGAATTTGTGATGCATGCTACAATTCAGTAAAACAAAACTAACAAGCAATAAAAAATGGCCCAAAGACTTGAAATCACTGCTTCAAAAATTATACATGCTTATCCAATAAGCACATGAAATACTACTCAACATTAATAGCCATCAGGGAAATGCAAATTAACACCACAATGAGATGTTATTGCAATCCACTAAAATGGATGAAATTTAAACGACTTGATAATACCAAGTGTTTGTGAAAATATGGACAACTAGGAATCTCACACATTTCCAAGGGAAATGTAAAATTATAAAACAACTTTGGTTATTTTATAGAGTTAAAAATACATCTACCTTTGATCCAGCAATTCCATTCCTAGGTATTTAACCAAGAGAGAGAAATGTATATGTTTAGAAAATATGTGTAGGGCAGCTGCCGTGGCTCAACAGGCAGAGCTCCGACCTGCCGTGCTGGAGGTCTGGAGTTCAATCCCTGGTGCCTTCTGCCCTTATGCAAATTTAAAATATATATGTACATGGGTTTTCCTAGTGGCTTTATTTATAAAGGCCAAAACTGATAACAATGCAATGCAAATGTCCATCAACAAAAGAACAAATGAACAACTTTTAGTGTATTCTTACACTGGAACAATACTCAGCATTAAGAAAAGAGTAAACTATTGCTTTACTCAACAATATGAATGAAACTTTATGCTGAGAGAAAGTACATAACATCTGATTACATTTATATGAAGTCATAGAATAAGAAACCTAAGGTGATAGGAATCAGAACAGTATTTGTCATGTGAGAAAGGGGTGGGAGAAGGCAGTGCTCTACAGAGAAGTACCAAAGGAACTTTCTAGGGTGATGTAACTATCACATATCTTGACAAGTATGTAAGTTACTGCATTGTCAACTCATCTGGAACACTTATGTTTAATACATTTATGTATTGTGTATGTAAATTATACCTCAATTTAAAAAATGCACATTTCCTGAAAAATTGAGACTTGCTCCAAAACAGACAGCTACATACACTGTTTGGAACGATGAGTGGCAGTTTTGTACAGACTTCTGATAGATCAATTTTTGATTCAGAGAAACAGAGGATAGCTGGTCCAGAAAAATCCAGCTTATTCAAAAAAATTCAAAATTGGCACAAAGATCCTACTCTTAAAAAAGTAAAAAGACAAAACAAAGAAACAAAAAGCAATAACAAGAGTTACTAGCAGATAAAGAACATTCACACACACATAAATATTACAATAGAGAATATGAATACAGCAATTAAATATTTCTACATTAAATATTTTAAAGTGAAAAACAAATTACCTCCAGGTAATCTCCAGGGGGATTACAATATATAAATGTAACTCTAATGAAAGTGATGAGCCAACAGGAGGAGATGGAACATGACTTGGCAGAAGTGGGGAAGAATTTAAAGAAAAATAAAAACTGTCAAAGAAATTAAAAATAAACTTGGAAGGATTCTAAGAGAAAAAAGACAATAAGAAAATATAAATGAAAAGGTAGAAATTTTAAAACAGTTAAAAGGTATCTGAAGAAAAAATGATAGGTATAGATATAGGAAACAAAGTAGGGAGATAGATACATTAACAATTGCAAAATAAATATTCAATGATATATAATTCATTAGGTTTTTTTTCATTTTTTAAAAGTTTTTAAATTGTATAATATAATATATATACAAAGCAAAGGAAAAAAAAACAATAGTTTTCAAAACACTCTTCAACAAGTAGTTATAGAATAGGTCCCAGAGTTTGTCATGGGCTACTATTCTATCATGTCAGATTTTTCCTTCTAGCTGCTCACTGGAGACTAGAAGGAATATATATATATATTTTACTATCACAATTGATTTTTTTCGTATACAAAAAAGCAATAATTTCAAAGCACATTACAACAATTAGTTGCAGATCAGATTTCAGAGTTTGGTATGGGTTATAAATCCACAGTTGTAGGGCTTTACTTCTAACTCTCTAAGACACTGGAGACTAAAAGAAATATCAATATAATGATTCAGCAATCATACACATGTATTAAACCCTACCTTCTCTTTATAACTCCACCATCATCTTTGATCTTTCTCTCACTCTTTAGAGATATTTGGGCTATGCCCATTCTAAATTTTTCATGTTGGAAGGAATTGTTGATAATATGGGATACTGATAATATGAAACTAGTTGATATTCTGGAGAGGCTGGCCCCTCTTTCATTTCAGGATTTATCTAATCCAGGGACCCATCTGGATGTTGTAGGTCTCTGGAAAATTACCCTAGCGCATGGAATCTTTGTAGAATCTTATATATTGCCCTAGCTGTTCTTCAGGACTGGCTGGAATGGCTTTGGCAAGTTATGATAGGTGGCAATGTCTAACTGCAGCTTGCATAAGAGTGACCTTATTGGGGGGAGGGCAATGATTTCACTTGAAGAGTTGGGCTTACAGAGAGTGAGGCCACATCTGAGCAGCAAAAGAGGTCCTCCAGAACAAATTCTCGTGTACCTATAGGTAGGCTAAGCATCGCTGCTGCAAACCTAGGCTTCACAAGAGCAAGCCTCAAGATCAGGAACTTGGCCTATTGATTTGGGTGTTCCTAATTTTTGAAGTATCTGGAGTTTCCCTGATGGCAAAGTTTAATAGTTTCATATTTTTCTCCCATCCATCAAGGGACTTTGCCAATACCTTTTGATTATCTGCTTAATATACTCTGGGATATATCCAGGCATTACATTAAGCTATACAGGGTTAAAGGCCCTCATTCTCATTCTGGGCTCCCTGTGTTTGGATTGTTTAAATGATCAATCCAGAAATTTTGAGTTAGATTATATGCTACAGAAAATTTAAGTTCTGGACAAAACAAATTTTTCTTCCTTTATTCTCAAAGAGTAGATGAGGTTTTAAAATACAGACAATAGGCCATGGTGGCTCAGCAGGCGGAGTTCTCGCCTGCCATGCTGGAGACCCAGGTTCACTTTCCGGTGACTGCCCATGCAAAAAATATATGAACATATATATATATATATAATTATTATTATTATATATAGACAAAGTCTTCCTTACCCCTGTATTTTGAATTACCTTAATCCCAACCTGATTGACTTCATTCTTATCTCCAAATGCAAGGTTATACATACATATATAAAACAGCCCCTCAAAATCCAGAAATAATAAATGCCACTATGGACTAAATGTGACTGTTGTAAGAGCTTACAATCTAGGCCCCTGTTTTCTTACAAGCATTTTCTAAATGAGACCATACAACAATCGCTCTTTTGTTTCTGACAATTTTGCCCCACCAAATGTCCCACAGGTTCATTCACAATGTTGCATACCTCATAACTTCATTCCTTTTTTGTAGCAGCACAATATTCAATCATATGTTTACACCATCGTTTGACAATCTACTTCTCAGTCAGTGCATCCTTCAGCCACCTCCATTCATTAGGCATCATGTATAATGGTCAAAATCAACAGTCCATCAACACTCTCAATTTCAGATAATTTCATTGTTTCCAAGAGAAAGATAACCAATAAATATACCCTCAACAAATAGAAAATCTAAACCTTCCCTTAACTCTTATCCCTGCCGCCATTAATTATCCCTGGTGTTGCTGTGGTACTGTTGATATTAAACATAGCCCATAGTATGCAGTAGCCATTTCCCCCTTATACTACAAGCTGTACATGCTTTGTACACGATTCATATCTTTAAAGTAGTTCATGCAACATTTCTTTATATTTCTAGTGTTAATCAGTGGAACACATGGGTCTACACAACCCCTTTCAATCATATTCACCATCAATATGGTAATATTGCTTATAGAGCCACTAATGAACCACCTTCACTTCTATCTATTCCCTTACATTTATGTTCAACTTCATTAGCTGTCCATTCACCCCATCTCTAGCTTCCGTGTATCTCTGGGCCCCTATATTCTGTATTATGGGTCTCTGATTTTTACCTTTGCCATGGTAAAAAAAAAAAAGGTAGAATAATACAGTATCTAATCTTTTGTGTCTGCAATAATATTCCATCATATATGTATATCACTTTTGTTAATCCACTGGTCTGTTGATGGGCCCTTGGATTGTTTCCATCTTTTGGCAATTGTGAATAATACTGCTGTGAACATTGGTGTGCAAATGTCTGTTTACGTCACTGCTTTCAGCTCTTCAGGGTATATGCCAAGCAGGGTATTGCCAGGTCATAGGGCAACTTGATATTTAGTTTCCTAAGGAACTGCCAAACTATCTTCCATAGCGGCTGCACCATTATACATTCCCACCAACAGTGCATAAGGTTCCAATTTCTCCACATCCTCTCCAACATTTGTAGTTTCCTGTTTAGTTGTTAGCAACCATTCTTGTATCTGTGAGGTGGTATCTTTTTGTAGTCTTGATCTCCATTTCCCTTATAGCTAATGAAAATGAGCACCTCTTCATGTGCTTTTGAGCCATTTGTATTTGCTCTGCAGAAAAAAATGCCTATTCCTATCTTTAGCCCATTTTATAATTGGGTTATTCATTCTTTTGTTGATGAGTTGCATGATTCCTTCATGTGTATAGGATATAAAACCTTTGTCTGATGTGTGATTTCCACATCTGAGCAATAAAAAAGTTCCTCTGGAAGTAACTCTTAGACACCTATAGTTATGCTTCCTATTGAGTTGGCTGCCTCTTCATCTTTTCGACAAAGTCTTTTGAGGCAAAAAGCATTTGCTTTTGAGGAGTTGCCATTTATCTATTTTTCTTTTGTTGCTTGTGCTTTGGGTGAAAAGTTTAGGAAGCTATCTCCTATTACTAGGTCTTGAAGATGTTTCCCTACAATTTCTTCTGGGAGCTTTATGGTGCTAGTTCTCATATTTAAGTGATTTATCCACTTTGAGTTAATTTTTGTATCCGCTGTAAGGTAAGGGTCCTCTTTTATTCTTTTCACTATTGATATCCAATTTCTCCATGCCCATTTATTGAAAAGACTATTGGTCCCAATTCAATGGATTTGGGGGCCTTGTTGAACATCAGTGGACCATAGATTTGGTGGTGTATTTCTGCACTCTTCGTTTGATTTCATTGGTCAATATTTCTATCTTTGTGCAAGTACCATGCTGTTTTGACTACTCAGGCTTTATAATAAGCTTTAAAATTAGGAAGTGTTTGCCCTCCCACTTTGTTCTTCTCTTTTAGGATGCTTTTAGCTACTTGGGGTCTCTTTCCCTTCTGGATGAAATTGGTAACTAGCTTTTCAAGATGAAGACAGATATAGCCCAGCCAAATGACCAAATTAAAACACTGGAGGAGACTCAAAACTAATCAAAGATGTTCATATAACTCTACTAAATAAAATCAATGGAATAGCTAATGACATAATGGACATCAAGAAGACACTAGAAGAGCATAAAGAGGAATTTGAAAGAATAAATAGATAAATGGCAGATATCACAGAAATTAAAGATGCTATAGATCAAATAAAGAATATGCTAGAGACACACAACAGCAGATTTGAAGAGGCGGAAGAAAGAATAAGTGAATTTTAGGACAGGGCAACTGATTTTGAACACACAAAAGAGCAAATGGCAAGAAATGATGGAAAAATTTGAATTGGATATCAGGGAAATGATGGGCAAAACAAATGCACATATATAAGAATCACTGGTGTTCCAAAAAAAGAAGAGAAGAGTAAAGGGCTAGGAAGATTAGTTGAGGATATAATGGGGGAAAACTTCCCAACCCTTATAAAGGACATAAATATGGAAATCAAAGAAGCCCAATGAACTCCAAATTGAATAAATCCAAATAGGCCTTCCCCAAGACATACTGGTCAGTCCATCAAATGATAAAAAGAAGCAGAAAATCCTGAAAGCAGCAAGAGAAAAGCAATCTACTACATACAGGGGAAAGCAGATAAGACTGAGTTCAGACTACTCAATACTTACTGGCACTATGGAGGTGAGAAGGCAGTGGTATGATATATTTAAGATCCTGGAAGAGAAAGACTTCTGGCCAAGAGTTCTGTATCCAGCCAAATTGTCCTTCAAAACTTAGGGAGAGATAAAAATTTTCACAGACAAACAAATCCTGGAAGAATTTATCAACAAGAGACTGGCCCTACAAGAAATACTAAAGGGAGTTCTGCTGGCTGAAAAAAAAAAAGACAGGAGAGAGAGGTTTGGAGGGGGACACAGAATTGAAGAGTACCAGTAACGGAAACTTAAAGGATAAAAAGAGAAAGAAGGAAAAGAATTTATACTTTTGATAAATAAAATCCAAAGGATAAAATGATGGATTCAAGAAACACCTTTACAGTAATTATTTTGAATGTTAATGGCCTAAACTTACCAATTAAAAAATAGAGATTGGCAGAACAGATTAAGAAATATAATATAGTTATATGTTACTTACAAGAGACTCATCTTAGACACAAGGATTCAGAAAGATTGAAAGTGATCAGATGGAAGAAGATGTCCCATGCAAGCTGTAACCAAAAGAAAGCAAAAGTAGCTATACTAATATCAGACAAAATAGACTTTAAAGACATCATAAGAGACAAAGAAGGACACTATATATTAATAAAAGGGACAATTCACCAAGAATAAATAACAATCATAAATGTTTATGCTCCCAATCAAGGAGATCCAAAGTACATGAGACACACATTGACAAAACTGAAGGGAAAATTCAACTTCCCCAAGTTGAATTCTTGATATTCTCACAAGCAGTGTGGACAACCAAAGCTATAAGCTGAGCCCCCAGTCTTGGGGCTTGTTCATATGAAACTTAACCCCACAAAGGATAGGTCAAGTCTACTTAAAATTTAGGCCTAAGAGTCACCCCCAGGAGGGCCTCTTTTGTTACTCAGATGTGGCCTCT